>APFE030688912.1:7898-131774 GCA_000404065.3 Pinus taeda
CAATCCAACGTTAGAGTCTATGAAATCATGATTAACATTTCTTTTGTTCTTATCATGAGTTTCCTTTACTACCCTTTCACCATTAGTAAGCATTTCTTGTAGAAACTTAGTCAAATCTATCTTCAAATCTTCCATGTTGCCTTTCAGTTTTTCTTCTATACCATCCATCTTAGCATCCATGCCATTCATATTAGCTTCCATGCCATCCATCTTAGCTTCCACACCATCCATCTTAACTTACATGCCATTCATATTAGCTTCCATGCCATTCATCATAGCTTCCACGCCTTTCTTTAAACCATCAATCTTAGCTTTTGTTACCTTTTGGGAGAGTGAAATTTGTTGCACTTGGTCTCGTAATTTTGATATATCATGTTGCATTTTTTCCTCTTCTTCATGAGTCATGCTAGAGATTTTAGGTTTCTTACTAAGTGTTTCCATTTATTTCTTCGGGGCATCAATTAATATGCTTCACTATGACCTTTGAACTTCAAACTAATTTTTCAACCCAAGCTTATGCAAAATTTTAAAAAGAGTACACACCTTTGTTCGCTTTCTAGAAGCTTGATATTGAATCTGATTTATATTTGTAATTGCGGATATCCAAGGTCTGAAATTCCTTCTTGTGGTAGCCCTCTGAATCCTCTTTTAAATTCCCCCTGTCTGATCAAAATTGGATTTTCCAAGAAAGAGTTATGCCCAATCTCCTATGATGACCTAATTATATAATGTTTTAGTAGAGAGAACTTGTACGACATGCCATGTGTCACTCTTTTGACCTTCGTATCAGAAAAATATACATAGAAATCTATAGTTCATCCTCTCTTTGTAACTTCTTATGAAATTTCAATCTGATGTTCAGAGAGAAAGTTATGACGATTTTCCCACGGTCACCAGTTTCTTGTGACTCTCTGGTATGTTTCTCTTTTAGTTTTGGATGGATTATGGTTCTCGATGAGACGTCAGAAACACAATGTAATTTATTGATTTTTTGTTTAGCTGCTCCGTCTACTTTAAGGGTTGTAAAAACTTCTGGGGTTTAAGCTCATGGATTTCCATAGCCAGAATGAGAGTTTACTTAGTTTCCTTCTTTTAATCTCATAGCATTTTCTCCTTTTTTGTACCCCTACTGTGTTTTTATAGTTATTTGATGTTGAACTTCTTGTAAATTTCAACTATGATAAAATGAATGAAAATCCTTCCCGCCTATTCGACTATTATCTAGTTTTGATTACGTCAAACTGTGTTAACCCTGACCATAAAATTATTTTGGTTATGCAGGTTGGTCGATTGGTTCAGAATAGTCGTCGAGGCGCTCAGCTTCCAAAATCCAACCATGAGAACTAACTTCCACCTTCAGGTTGGCATGCAATATGCATTCCAGTTTCTTGTGGCTCTCTGGTATGTTTCTCTTTCAATTCTAGACGGATTATGGTTCTTGATGAGTCGTGAGAAACCCTCTGTGGTTACTGATGTTTTAAACAATTTAATTTATTAATTTTTTGTTTGGCTTCTTTTGTCTAGTTTAAGGGTTGTAAAAACTTTTGGGGTTTAAGCTCATGGCTTCCCCTGACCAGAATGAGGGTTTTCTATTCTCCTATCCTAGCTGAAACCATCATTACTTTATTCAACCCATCATAAAATCATTAGAAATTTTAGTACTTATCTGCAATATATATTAATAGAAAAGGTGGAATAAGAATGGAACCACTCCTCCCTTCCACGGAATTGGCGATTACGTCCAATTCCCACCCTAGATTCCACTTCTAGCACAGATTGGATCTACAACATTCATAGGTAGCATGTCTTCCTAGATCTCAAGACCCTCTTGGTCCAGTCTAGAAAAATCAAATTACTTTGATTCAGAAGGATTCCACTGGCTCAAACCAACTCAAGACAACCTTCAGGAAATATTCTTTTCCTGAGTGTCTAAACCCCACCTTATCCCACCTGAAACGAAATCACAATATGAAAGGAATTCAAACATTCCCAAATAGAATCGATTTAATTTTAAACAAAGTCGATTTAATGAATTTGTATAAAATCAAACTCAAGCTATTAGAACCTTCACAAACCTCCAAATATAAAATTAAATCAAAACTAGTGGAAATCAAAATCGATCATGTAATGGATCAAACATGGTTATCAACAAGAATTCAATAAGTAGGGACCTCTCACGACTTTCATGGAATCTTTGACCCTAATAAGGGTGATCCTCTTTGTCCTGCAATGCCCATGCATTGGCTAGAGCCATATAAAAATTCTCATTTTCTTAATGATCGGTTCTGAGATAGTCCCATGCATTCATGCTAAAAGACTGAGTTAGCTTGGCAAGATTTCCTAACATCTCTGAAACCGTCGGTTAGTTGTCGAATGAAAGTGTTCTTTCCAAGATCGACAAAGAAAGAAACTATCATCCAATTGTCAAATGAAATCATCCTTTGCAGGATCGACGACAAATGAAACCGTCAGCGAGTTGTCAAATGAAAGCGCATCGAATGAAAGCATGTTGAATGCAAAGCACAAATCATCATTTAAAACCCATTTCACTTTAAATTAATTTTGATTTGAATGGTTGGCACTCCCTAATGGATGATTCATGGATTTAACACTCAGACGAAGCATATCCTTGGTATATTCACCTAAATTTAATCACGGTTATTCATCAATATTGAAAAGAAAAAGTCAACCAACCTCCATCCACCTAAAGTTGAAATATATATGCCTATTAGCCAAATATGCATAGTATGGGTTTTTTATTTCTATTATGGTCAACATTGCTTTTCTATTTAGGGAATATTTTGTTTTATTTTAAGAGGGACAAACATGCTTACCCATCGCCTACTTACACATCATCTTCACACTCGGCTGTAGAACCACACATCGTCTCCACACTCGGATGTAGAACCAACGTAGATCCATCTTAACCATGAATCTAACAGGAGCTGAGAGGGATCAAATCTATTTAGGTGCAAACTTTGTTTAGAGTGCATAAAATAACATGTAATTTTTTACTATTTCAATTGTATTTTGAATGTTATAAGATTACATAACATGTGTATTGGGCCATTTTATTAACACACATTAAACTGATTTTTTTTATTATTAATGTTTTTTTTAATATGTTAATATTAATTCATATTGAAATGTTTTACTCATAACTCACATTGCATATTTTATTCTATATAACATTAACATATTTTATTTTAACATTTTTTCTATAAATAGATATATATGAAGTTGATATCATGTGTTAAAATTGTTTTGAAAAGTATATGGTTTGAACATCTTACTTATATTTTGTTTACTTTTAATTACTTTACATGAAATTATATTAGGTCATATGGACAGCTAATTAAATATGCATAACATATTTTTCTTTCTTTTCTATTATATTTGACATTGGTTTTCTATTTAGAGAATATTTGATTTTTATTTTAAGAGGGACGAACATACTTAAACATCAACTTCACACTGGATTATAGAATGAGCCTCCTTCACACTTGACTGTAGAATGAGCCTCTTGGCTCAATAAGTCAACTTAAAAAACAACCTTACTTACTAGTAAACAAAGTGCTTTTCTTTAATGTAGGTGAAAATAAATATTACTCATGGTTATTATTGCTCACACCTTTGTAATCTAAACAATAATATATGCGACAATAGCCTCAAACTCTCTGATCATAGAAATAATTATGGTAAGTTATGATGTAAATTGTAATATCCCTAAGTGAAAAGTAAATATATATTTTACTTTACGATAAATTTGTAAACCATGGGCTATGTGGAAAACCAAGTAGGAATTTAAATTTTAAAGTATTTTAATTTGATTTAAAAGTTAGTAGTGGCAAGCCATGTAATTTATGGGGAAAAGACCCTAGAGGAAAATTTTCATTTACCAGATATAATTACTCTCATCCCAAAGATATATCATCTTAGTTAGGAACGATAGCCAAGGAGGGTAGGAGAGGAGACCAGCTGAGGCATCTGAAGGAGGGAGACTGGGGAATATTTGATTCCTCAAACAGGATATTGTTGAGGAAGGGAATGATGTTTCCAGTTAGGATTCTTAAGCTGGTGGGTGGCCAGTGGAATCCCTAAGAAAAACTTGTGAGTCTTTTTGAGATTATTTTGTATTGTAGAGTACTGACTCTTGATATCCGGGCATAGACCCTATTGGTTCACTAGCAATTACTATTTTGGAAGTGAAAAGGCTCTAGGGGAGAAATTGAATTGTTTTCCATTCTCATTGTTTAGGAGGAGTGCTCTTCTCCTCTGTGAAATTCCATGGCAAGCCTAGTCTAGCAAACTAAGTATATTTTAATGTTAAAAGTTCTCTTTTTACTACCAAAAAAACATTACTAATGAAATTGTATGTAATTATTTTTTTAAGAAAAAAAAATGTTTTATGTTTGAAGGTTTATGTGGGTAGATTTTGAAGAGTGGAGATGAATCCACAACATGCATTTTGAATTGACGTTTCAGGTTGCAATCCCATCATCGGGATAATAATGTTACTGATGAAATCTTATGAATCATATCTATTTTATAGTCCAACATTGTTTGTTGTAAAGGGATTGAGGTAACTCATTATACTATAATTGAAAATGAAAACTCTATAGAATTTTCGTATAGTTCATGTAATAATGGAAATAAAACAAAAAATAAAAAAATAAAGAATTTGATAAAAATCAGTACGAAACGGTGTGAAATGTATGTAGGAAAAAAAACTTCATATATTGTTTATAGGAGTCTTTATGTCATTCTGGAACTTTCACAGCTAATAATAATAATTATTTAAGCCACGATGGAAAATAAGTAATCGCTACCTAGTGAATAGAATTATTTTAACTAAACCCAAGGAAAGAGATAAATTTCACCCTTTGAGAGAGTTGGGTTAGTTCCTTGGCCCAGCTAGAGTCATTAGCTGCCCAAGAACAATCCCTAATTCCAAGGGGCATGAATTGCAATAGTACTTAAATAAAATTGTAAGTAATCAGATAATAATTATGCCTTGTAAGTAAGTATTGATGTATGCTAGACAAAATACATTATGGCAGTAAATTATCCCAGAAATTTCTCAATCTGATAAAAAAAACCTGTGTAAGACTTCACATATTCCGAGCTCCTATGTGCTTCAATTCCACGAATTATATATTCATTAACAATGAATAAAACTAGTCCAGAGTTTGTGCACTGTCAATCAAAAGAGTTGTCTTAGTTTCATACGTAATTAGAAAGTGTAGACACAATATTTTAAGATGGAAGACGAGAAGAAAGGAGCATGGCAGGGAAGCAATTTGTACCATCATAAACATATTATACAGTCAGATATTAAACCCATGAAATGATAAGACAATTTCAGTAGTAAATACAAGTCTAAATTTATTCCAATGATAGGCACCACGCACACAAACATAAACCAAACTTCCCAGAAAACCAACTTCTGAGAACAAGGAATTCCAAACCATCGTGAATAATGGAAGACAAAAATATTGATTAAATATTCAATAGTATTATGTATACAAGAACCCTTGATTACCCCAAAATAAAAATAAAAATCTCAACGGAAATAATGAATTCCATCGCATCCAATATCTCAAACAACGATAGGTTAATGTTAAAATACCATTCACAGTAAGCCATGAGGGCATATAGCTAGGTTATGATACAAGCTTCCAACATAATTCAAGTTTAATTATTACCATCAGTATCTATCGTAACTTTTAAAATATAGTGTCACAAATAGCAAGAGTCATGAATGCCGGGCCATAGTAATCGAGCACCCAATGGTCCATAAATTTTCAGAAAAAAAAATATAGACACCCCTATATTAGAGTATTTACACGAATACTGCAATGAATACCTGTAGACAAGGATAAGGTAAGGAGTTTAAAACTTGGCAATCAAATGCAAGACTGTATTGGAAGAACCCTTGAAAATTATTGTGAAAACCATACCTGCAACAACAATCCATCATGTTAGAAAATTGTGTAATTTATATGTGCAGGTGTGCGATGCCCAACAAAGAAAAAGGGGCAAAATGTGGGTCATTGCTTACCTCCAAAAATTCCTTTCGAGGAAATCCTCTTTGATGCCTGCACAATACACTAGTAACGAGAGGATTAAGATATACTGTAAGTAGATAATGTGGGAATCCAAAAGAATTCTCACACTGATAAAAAAAAGGTATATTACTTGTAGCTACGGACTCTTCAGGAACCCGAAGTCCATTCGCTATTGGGAGATATTGAGAAAACTATCTCTTTTTTTGCATGAGAAAAACAAAAAATGTGTAGCAATTTGAGGAAGCGGATGCAAAACCCCATCATGATTTATATTTTAGAGCCCTACCAAGATAAAGATATTGTATGTTAGCAAATGGAACCCTATCCGCGGAAGTAGCTCTGTAAAGAAAAGACATTATTTTTTAGGCCTCAATGAAATAATTCTTTCATTCACTAATGACTAGAGAAGAAAAAAGAAAGTAGCAATACTTACCATTGTTTCAGAGTAATCTGACCGACAAAGTAACTAAACAATCATAGTAGCCAAACGATGGAACTTGTTAGGAGCCACATACTTCGAAAAGGTCAAGGGTTGCAGTATATTTGGTAATAAAAGTTAGGGTTTGGATTTTGGTCGCAGAGTCAAGCTCCGGAGAGGCAAAATGCGGAATGTGACTGCAAAGAATGGAGTAGGAGGCGGTTACACCCAGAAGCACCTACACCTCATTCCAGCGATCCAATGACAACCTCTAGTCACTTGCCACCTGTTGATGCCTCGAAAATCGTAGCACCAACATTGGGGGATAACCACCTAGTTCAGACCTTAGTGCAGCTGTTGAGTTATGCAATGGTTATGTATTTACTCTCAATTACAGTGCCTTTTTCCTCTTTTCTTATCCCTTTCATACCTTGAAATGCTAACATATTGATGGATTATGATAAGAAATGAATGAACTAGTCTTGATTAATATTTAGCCACCATAACTAACTCTTAATCCTTTTTATGCAGAGAAACGACGAAAGGAATAGTTGTTGTTCGCTAGATACGGTTCAATGTGAACTAACAAAGGAGGAATAAGGCGCGTCGATTGCGGTCAGGGCGGAGGACAAATTAGGAGGATCAATGCTAAACAAGAAGAATGTCAGAAGATAACATTCAGTTGTTAAAAGTGAAAACTGTAGGAGGAAAGGGAATCAATCAATTGATCTATGTTTATTTCAAATTGTAATTTTAATTTACAGACTGGTGCTTTTGAGGAACATGACTATATTGTAATGATGATTGAGTTCAATGGTTAATACATAATTTATATTACTGTTCATTCGTATTCTCTGAAGTAGCTCAACAGTATTCGCCGATGGCTAAGGGCCCAGCCTCTGGTGGATCAAATTGCTACCGTTTGTGTTATATTTTCTAATTTACGTAAGTTTGAGTGGTTTGATGTTTTCCATTCTCTGTGAGTTTATCTTATTTGTTATTTGCTGATTTCCTGTATTGAAGTTAATTTACTTTCCTTATGTGATCTGCAGCTTTGTCATTTGATTTCGTTTATGCTTACTGTAGATTAAATTGATTATCAGTTAAATCATTGAATCTTGTTGAGTGTGATTTAGATAGAATCAGCTAGAAGAGATTGGTTAATGCTACTACGCTCTCAGTTGATGCTATTGTCAATTTAATTTCTTGTTCGAGATTTGATTACGATTTCTATTGAAGATTAAGTCTTAATGCTTAGATGTAGTATTTCCTTTAATAGTTGTAAGTTGAGTTTTATAAATGCATCTGTTTACCCTTGTATCAAAGGTTTGTACTTCATTGTAAAAAGAATTACTCTTTGGATTCATAGCTTGCACATATTGTGTTCACTCTTGGAATAAAAGGACTTGCCCGGGTTGATAATTAATGTGAGGCAATTAGGAGTTTTAAAAGGCACCTTTTAGCACCCAACATTTTGGCGCCGTTGCAGGGGAGAGTGTTGCCATTTTACAAAGTGTAATGTCTATTTGATAATTGTTGCTAGGAAATAATTGGGTATTGAAAACGGGAGGTAAGAACCTATGTAATGAGCAAGTAAAGTGCTTGCTCCTCCGCCCGCTTTTCAGCACAATTTCATAGAAGTGAAATAGGTGTTTGATGTTTGTCTACTAAAGGAGAACTTGGTATTAAAAATGGAAGGTAAGAACCTGTATAAGGAGAAAGTAAAATGCCTGCTCCCCCTCCCACTTTCCAGGTGAATTGCTAGGAATTTAAGGTAGAAATAAAAATTTGAATTTCTACATGAATGACTAAGAAGAAAAGACCAAAAAATGATATAATCCAACATCCCAAACCTCAAAAATCTAAGGGACCGGTGACCCTTGGACGATCAACTTTCATTGATGAAATCATAAGGAAAGCTGAGTCTCAGCCATCAGTAGGACCCTGAATTGTTGCTTCTAGACACCCTACTGTCTCCCTTCAGGCCACAGGATCACCATATGTAGCCTACGCTGAGGTTCACACTAAAATTGAAGGGATTGAACAAAGTTTTCAAGATATTGAAAATTCACGATCAATTCCCTCACAAGAAGGGAATTCTTGCAACCTCCATGAAGGAGAAGGAGAAACAGGTAAATCTAAGGTTAAATCAGCGGAACCAAGATTTCCTGAGGTAGTAATTGAGCAGAGGACACCCAGTGTCCCATATCAAGGGAGTGCTATTAAAATCATCCCCGCATCTTCTGGACATCCTAGAAACAACTCTCCAGCTCCGGAGATCCCAGAAGGATACGAGCATATTTTTGACCAAATGGTCAATAATCCACAACCACCCCAAACCTCTACACTACAGTATCCTATTGTTGACACAGCTGTCAATGCCCCCATGAAAGTTATCCCATTACAAAATATTCCGACCTTTCATGGACTCATTTCAAAAGATCGAGATGCATTCCTATTTGAATTCGATGTCATATGTGGGGGTTATGATTACACCAAAAACCCCCAGAAACTGAAGTTGTTCCCCTACACTTTAAAGGGAGCATCCCTGTGTTGGTTTATGGGACTAGGTGGAGGCATCATCAATGATTGGGACCAAATGAAAACTACCTTCCATAAAAAATATCAATATTATTGCAGATCTAGAGAACTAAAACATGAGATATTCCAAATGATAGCAAGGCCTAGCAAAACTTTGGAAGAATATGTGGAGCGCTTCCAATATAACCTCCAAAGGTCTCCTTATGCAAACCTACCTGATAATGTTCTAAAAACCATGACGATTAAAGGGATGAAGGACTAGTGGATAGAGACACTAAATATCATGGGTAAAGGTGATATTTATCAAGAAGACTATGCTAATATTATTGATTTGTGCATCAAGTGCTTGAGGGGCAATACAAGACTGAAACTAGCTAGACACGATGCGATCACCAAGGACAACAAAGTCTCTAGGGGAAGAGTTACTCGTGCTAAAATTGGCAACCTGCTGGAAGATTTCAAAACAGATATCTTGGGAACCTTGACAATACAGTTAGACATCATGCAAGCCAAGCAGAAGCAGGTTAAAGCAGAGCAGAACCTGGTTATTTTTTTCCCCCGATGTAGAAAGAAACATCATCATAAGAATGCCCATTTGATATGGTACATACTTGTGTCATATGCACTAAGGAACATGCCACAAAAAGTTGCCCGTCGCTCCTAGGATTAAAAGTGGTCTTCAAGGAGGCAGAGGAAGAAACATAACCTGTGTACCTGTTAAACCAGCGTCACCAATGGCAAGCATGGCAAACAGGTATGCCTATCGACCCATCTTCATTCTTTCAGCCTTCACAATATAATTGCCAGCAATATACAGGAGCAACATGGCAGAACTAGCCACCTTTTCCTAATTGGCCACCACAAGCATTCTCCATGCCACCTTGGTCTAATCAGCCAAACCCAAACAATAGTTGGCCAAATCCCTCTTACCTTCCATCACTTTGGCAGAACAACCCATATCCGTCTCAATGGTCCCCCTCTACTTCACAAAACCAAAACTCGCAATCAAGCTGGCAAAGACCCATGAACCAGCTAGTAGGGACAGTCCCCCTTGGCGTAACCCATGCTACCAACATCATATATGTTGCAGCAGAATCCTCAATCCAATCTACGACCGCAACTCCTAGCCCAGCCCAACCCAAATCCTAACAACATACCAGTTCAGTCGGTACAAATCATTGAAGGTTTAGATCCAGAAATTGAGTTGAGACAATGTAATGAACTCAAATTGAGGTTTGGACAAATAAACACACCAGAGGATGATAAAAATCTGCAACTTGAAGAACCTTACCCAAATAAGCCATTGACTGTAGAACAAACACCTCAAAGGGAAAATACAGTCAAGCAGAAAAGTCACGAACAAATCATTACCTCTTCTCCGCCATTCCCAGAAAGATTTATTATACCTTGCCCAATCGAATATCCCGACTTCGATCTCCTAGGAGAACTAAAAAATACTTTCGTAAAAATACCCCTCCTCCATGCTATTCAAGATATTCCAATCTATGCAAAAACCATTAAGGAATTGTGTGCAAAAAAGTCTACGAGGAAAATAAAGCCAACACCAAATATCCATGTAGTCGGAACTTTGTATGATCTATTATTAGCCAAAGAGGAACCAGTGAAATATGAAGATCTAGGAAACCCTATTGTCACAGTACAAATAAATGGATGCTCCTTTCCAATGCATTAGTCGATTTAGGGGCAGCCATTAATATTCTCACAACAACAACCTGTGAGAGACTCGGCATCACAGCCTTAGATCCAACTACGATCTTGCTGGAACTTGGTGACCATTCAATTATTAAACCAGAAGGGACATTACAGGATGTGATGGTGTCTGTAGATTCTTGGGAATACCCGACAGAATTGTTGATTATTAATCCTAGAAATCGGCTAGATGGACATCCTCTAATATTAGGAAGACCTTGGCTAGCGACTACAGATGCTTATATAAGCTTCCGAACACGTAGTATGACTATAACGAGAGGGAATGATGTGAAGAACCTAGATTTATACCCTCTAGCTCAGCCAAGCCTAACCATAATAAAAACTAGGAAGCAACCTGTAACATATTTAACCGAAAATATTCGATCACCATTAACTGTAGTAGATGCTCTTGAATTTAAAAACCAAACAGAAGACGATATTATTAACATTTACGTTAACCACCCTGCTACCATATCTAATCTAAAATGTCATATGATTGAAGCAGTCCTTGATAATGAAATTGAAGAAGATCCTTTAAAATATATCAATGACCAAACAATGCCAACAACAACTGTCTATAATAGCAAACCTATTGAAATTGAGCCAGGGAAAATCCTTAACATTAACAAAAACTTGAGTGATGACCAGCAACAAAAGCTTATTCAAATCCTTCGGAAATATAAAGTGGCTTTCACTTGGGATTAGCCAGATATGAAAGGGATTGACCCTCAACTATGTATGCACCACATCTACACTGAAAAATATGCAAGACCCATTCAAGAACTCAGTGTAGATTGAACCCTCACCTAAAGGATATCGTTAAAGATGAAATATAGAAACTGTTAGATGTGAATTTTATCTATCCTATATCTAACAGTAAATGGGTCTCTCCATTAGTCGTGGTTCCCAAAAAGAATGGGAAATGGCATATATGCATCGATTACAGAGAGCTTAAGAAAGCAACTCAAAAAGACCATTTTCCCCTTCCATTTATCGACCAAGTTCTAGACACATTGGCAAGTAAAAAATTCTTCTCTTTTCTAGATGGCTTCAGTGGCTACAACCAAATCCAAATTGCCCCCGAAGTCAAGATAAGACTACCTTCACCTGCCCCTAGGGGACATTTTCTTACAGGGTATTACCTTTTGGACTATGCAACGCACCTGCTACATTCCAAAGAGCCATCCTCAGTATTTTTGCAGACTTGATAAACGAGGGATTAGAGGTATACATGGACGATTTCACACCCTATGGAAATGACTTGAGTAGGCATTACGAACATTGGAGAAAGTCCTGGAAAGATGCATTGCTACTAGGCTCTACTTGAGCCACGAGAAATGCCATATGATGATGACAGAGGGCCTGATCCTGGGCCATTACATCTCTATAGCTAGAATTCAGGTAGATCAAGAAAAAATACAGGTAATCCTCTTACTAGCTACCCCCTGTACTCAAACAGAGGTACGTAGTTTTTTGGTATTTTCTGGATATTATCGGAGATTTATAAAAATCTTTTCACAAATTGCGGCACCATTATATGCTTTGATAGGAAATATTAATTTTATATGGACTAACAAATGTGACATTGCCTTTGTAGAATTAAAACGGCTAGTATCAACAGCACCAATATTACGAGACCCAAACTAGGATATACCATTCCAGATTTCATCAGACACATCAGATACAGCCATTGGAGCAGTGCTTGGACAAGAAGAAGATAAGAAACCCTATGCGATATACTACATCAGCTAAAATTTTAACTCCTGCTGAGTTAAATTACACAGTAACAGAGAAGGAGTTTCTAGTTGTAATCTATGTTATTAATAAATTCAGACACTATATAACAGGATACCTTGTAGTCCTGTATACTGATCACTCTGCTATCAAATATTTAGCTAATAAACCTATTACAAATGGAAGAGTGACACGATGGTTAATCCTTTTGCAGGAATTTGACATAACAATCAAGGATCGACCAGGAAAGGAAAATCTGGTGGCAGACTTCCTCTCCCGAGTGCCAAGAACAGATGACGCAGTGATGGTAGAAGACCAGTTCCCCGATGAGCACCTATTCGCTGTGACAATGAAAACACCGTGGTATGCAAATGTGGAAAATTACTTAGCAGTGGGGAAACTACCCAAACACCTGACACCTAGAGAAAGGAAATTAATAGTGCAATGCAGTGCTCGGTTCTCTTAGATCGGAGGATACCTCTTTCACACAGGAGCCGATATGCATATCCACAGGTGTGTTAGAGAAGACGAAATTTACGATATCCTAAAATCCTACCACGATGGACCTTAAGGTTGACGTTTTGCAAACTGTAGGACTAGACATAAAATTTTACAGATGGGCTATTTTTGGCCCACGATTTTCAAGGACGCTAAGAAATTTGTCCAGGCATGCAATAGCTGCCAAAGAATGGGCCGCCCTAGCCAGTCTGACGAGATGCCCCTACACCCACAACTAGTCATTGAACCCTTTGAACGTTGGGTGCTGGACTTCGTCGGCCCAATAAATCCACCATCTAATCAAAAATCATATATACTGGTTGCAACAGAATACATGACTAAATGGGTGGAGGTAGTAGCGTTACCGAGAGCAACAGAGGAAACAGTAATCAATTTTCTCTTTGAAATTTTCGTGCGATATGGTTTGCCCAAAGAAATAATTACAGATGGAGGGCCACAATTTGTAGGCCATAAGATTGCTGCTACACTAAAAAATCATCACATTTTGCACAGAATCACCTCTCCATGCCACCCGCAGGCAAACGGCCAGGTAGAGAGTACCAACAAGGTAATAGAGGCCATTCTAACAAAGACAGTCACCTCGCATAGACGCGACTAGACTACCCGATTGCCAGAAGCCCTATGGGCATATCACATGACCTGGAGGAATACAAAGGGATACTCCCCATATCAGCTGGTGTTTGGTAAGGAACCTATCTTCCCCATAGAATTTGAAATTCAGACATTAAGGATAGCCCAAGAAGTGGGGCTAGATTTGAATGAAGCACAGGTTAACACATTACAACAAATAAATGAATTAGATGAAATCCAACTATTGGCTCTTCAACATACTGTAATTATTCAACAATAAAGAGCAAAATGGCATGATGCCCTCATCAAGAAAAAGACATTACATGAGGGTGATTGGGTGCTTCTCTATGATTCCAGGTTCCAAGACTTCCCAGGCAAACTCCAGATTAGGTGGTTAGGTCCCTATGAGATAAAATAAGTACATGATAATGACACCCTTACATTGGCCACCATTGACGAGTCTAGCTACTCCTTTAAAGCAAATGGGCATCGGGTACGCCTCTACCATAAACCGCTTACAAGGGAATCCTTTTGCCAACAAACAAGCGAAGATTCTACGATACAAATTCTTGCTATAGAAGGAAACTATTCGGCAGCACCAGTCCTGTAAAAAAAGTGATTTTTTGAGACTTGTAAATACAATTGTCTTTTTGTTTGTTCTATTGTTTTTCTTTCTTTTGTATCATAGCCCTTGTATTGTTTAGAGCAGTAGGGATGATTGTTGTCTATGGTTTTTTTTCTTTCCCTGTTTTCATTTGCTATTCCCTACAGGGAACAGCTACTGTTCCCTAAAGGGAACAACACTTTTTCGTGTGTTTTCATTTTCTATTCCATACAGGGAACAATTGTTGTTCCCTAAAGGGAACAACACTTTTTCGTGTGTTTTCATTTGTTGTTTCCTACAGGGAACAGCTACTGTTCCCTAAAGGGAACATCACTTTTTCATGTGTTTTCATTTACTGTTCCCTACAGGTAACAGTTATTGCTCCCTAAAGGGAACAACACTTTTTCATGTGTTTTCATTTGTCGTTCCCTACAGGGAACAACTGCTGTTCCCTAAAGGGAAAAACACTTTTTCGTGTGTTCATTTGTTGTTCCCTACAGGGAACAACTATTGTTCCCTAAAGGGAACATCACTTTTTCCGTGTGTTCTTGTTGTTCCCTACAGGGAACAGTTGTTGTTCCCTAACAAGGAACAACACTTTCTGCGAGTATTTTTTTGTTGTTCCCTACAGGGAACAACACTTTTTCTAGTGTGTTTGTTGTTTCCTTCGGGGAACAGCTACTGTTCCCTAAAGGGAACAACACTTTTTTTAGTGTGTTTGATGTTACCTCCAGGGAACAACACTTTTTCTAGTGTTTTTTCTACTCCCTAAAGGGAACAACACTTTGTGACTATTTTTTAGAACAACCCTTTCTTCCCCTTGCATGATCATTCCCAGCCCATCCCATCTCGTTTTTTTTTCCTCTTTATGGCATAGAGTACAAAACATATATGAGGACAACAAATATGGAGTCTATTGAAGTAGGCGAATATCTTTAACATTATTATCTTTAACAAGGTTGCTTTGTGATGATTGAAAGAGAAAGGACACAATTATCTATATCACTTTACTGTCCTCATTTCTACTATAAATGATGTTGATTGATTATCTTCACCATGCTGGTTCTACTTCCTCTAGTATAATTCTCTCTGCTTATTATCAATAAGATTATGGGTATATTTTTTTGATATGTTTAAACTTCTTCCGACATCCCTACTCTTAAGGAGTACTGAGCCACCCTCTATATATAAAATGGGGAGTGCAAAAAGAAATATAAATAAATAAATTTTTTTCACTAACAATTTTATGATTTTTTATCTACAGATGGAGGATAAGGGGTCTCATCACGAGCCAACCTACCATGTTCATAAGGATGTGGCGAAGTGGCATTCCCACTATGGCCACCACACCAGGGATATGATCCAATGGATGGATCAAGAAACAAAATCCTTGGAACAGGAGGTCTCATCACGAGCCGGCCTGACCACTTTTGCTACTTCCCAATGAATGGAAATGTGTTCATCTGGTCACCATGCTAGCACATTGATCTCTACTGGGGACATCATAATGCACTTCCCCAACTATACATAGAGGATCCTAGTTCCTAAGGGTTAGAAAGCAACTCTGTCGAGGCTATGGACGCCTGCAAGCAACAGCAACTTTGCTTATGGTATTGAAGTTTTATTTCCTACATTAATAAATTACAATGCCATCTTCTTATTTTTCTATTTTTCTAAAGAAAGATTATTTCCATAACTTAACTTACCTTGAACCTTGATGCATGAGTTAATTTGTTTCTAAATCAATCACATCATTTTCAACTAGAATAACGACAATAAGGTATTATCTCTTACACATGCTATCCTTTTTACTTATCGCATCACCACATGACATCTTATCACTCATTAATAATTCTCGTTACACGCCTTGTCTTCATTACTCTGATATCCTTTTACGATCCTTTCATTAATATACGTACTCTGCCACCTTTATTGCCCAATCCATCACCCCTGTACTTCACCGCCAGAACATCATCTTTTCATCCATTCGGTCGTAGGAAACCTGTAATTTCGAGAGGGGGCAGGGACCTCTAGTACACTCATGCATGCGTTGTCATCATTTTGTTGGATTTTGTAGGATAAGACAACATCCCATAATCACAGAGCGTGTCGCATTATAACAGTCCTCGATTTAACGGTATTTATTTTTATAAAACAATACCTAACAGAGTTGTTACAACTACTTGTTGTTCCATCTCTCGGCTCTACTCGTTGCTTTGTTTTCTCCACTATGCTAATCATTTGCAGGAGTAGGAAGAACTCAAGCATCATGGGAGGTAAAACAATGCGACGAGAACCTTTAATACTGGCTGTCTCCGATGGAGCGAGGGAAATTCTAGCTCGTGCAAGATGGACAACATATTTTACAATACTTCAACCCCCCAATGACGAAATTGCCATTGGATTTCTACGGCATCTATAGAATGGGAAATCCTTGGTGAGAGGAAGACAAATCACCATAACAAATGTTGTGATAGCAGAAGTGTCTGGGCTGCAGGCAAAAGGACTAGTATGGGCTGACAAGCGACTAAAGCTGCACAATGCTATGGATATTTTTAGGGACGAAGGACAAGAGCTAATAAAGAAAGGAAAAGGAATTCAACCATCTTCTCTCGGAGTGCCATGGGGAGAATTGGCACGAATTGTCTAGAACTATATTACCTGCGATGGGCGTCGAGACGTGGTAAGGCCATGACAACTCAAACTTTTAAGAATCTTAAAACAAAAATGCTCTATTAATTTGCCTGCACTATTGAATTCATTATTGCATGACACTGTCGAGAGGCTGAGATGATCTCAACACCCAGAGATAGTAGTTAGCCATCATTGTCTGATCAAGTTAATAGTTAGTCATAACCTTGCCCAACAACAATCAACATGGTATGATCTCATATTGGCCCTCGAAAGAGGTGAAAACCTGCCAGCATCTAACCCTGTTCCAAAAAGAAAAAGGACTGCCCCATTAGGAAGTAGACCTCAAAAATGTAGATGATCTACAAGGTTGCATCCAGACTAGGGAATGTCTAAAAATCCTTAAGGCATTTCTAGTCAACCAACAGAATCATCTAGCCCAGTAAATATACAGGACATGCAACTAGAGTTAGAAAGACAAGATAAGCCTGAATCAAAACCCAAGGGAGGAGATAGACCCGACTCAGTGCAAGAAGGAGCAGGGCATTTTGATGATGAACGAGAAAATGAAGAGGGGCCTCCTCCAACACCAAATATGAGTTCTCAAGATGATCCTTTGCAGGACTTCGAGGCAGGGATGGCCTAGGTCCTGGCCAATATGAACATCTACATGCAGCCTGAAGAACCGCTTAATCCTAACTTAGGAGAAGCCCAATCTCCAGGGAATTTTGGTTATACCGGAATTCTGTGTTCCCTAAAAGTTGCAAACTAAGAAGAGGAAGATAAGGAGGCTCTTCAGGGATCAGAGAACCAATCTGGTGACACACTCCCAGTGGAAAACAACCATGATCAATAGCAAGAAGGTCTAGATGCAGAGCTCACAAGCCAAGAAGAGGAGGCAGACATAGAGGTTATTCGTGAGTCCGATAATCAATCTGGAGACACGGTCTTATTGGATCAAAGCCAGGGTGAACAACCAGGCTCTTTAGAGATAGAGGCTATTAACAAGACTAGTAGTAGACTAGTTACTCCTCAGAAGGAGCATGGAGCCAGAACGAAATTGAAGAAGCTAAGAAAATAACACCAGAAGCTCCGTAAGACGGTCAAGAGGCTCCGACGAAAAATAAAGGAAATTACAATGGGAAAAACTTCGAACAATACCCCTGAGGTAGCCAATATGGCCGTGCAAACGGAATTATGCAAAGGTAGGGCTACAGGGACTCAAACTGAGCTCATACCTACTCGAACAGTTGCCACTCAAGTGGGATTGCATGCAGATTTAGTAGATGTAGATGCTCAGATGGAGGTTTTGACCTCCCATAATAAAGAACTGCAGACAGAGGATATTCGCTCTTGTAGCACAAACACTCAGACAGAGGGTATCCCCTCTTGTAGCATAGGCACTTAGACGGACATACAAGCCAAAGACATTCTGATGCACCATGACCCTATTTTACTAAATCTTCAAGAGGAATTGGCACAAGCCCAACTCACTTTAGAACGATATGAACAAGAGATAGTTTCCCTGCAAAGATACCAAGTACTGCAGAAATAGCTTAGGGAACTAACTATAACAGAGAGCGAGACCTTTGACAGGTATAGAAAGGCGGAAGAAAAGATGGAGAAGGTAAAATTCAAGCTAGACAGGGTCATGAGTCAGACAAACACCATCTGCTTACTATATTCAGATGTCCTGACATGTAGGTCTCTGGCCACCAATTATGCCTTGTTCTTATTACAACAGTACATGTTATTGAAAATCAAAGCCATAAGTGCTGGTAAACCAATTGAATTAGGGACAATTGAAGATTTTATAAATTGCTGCAAGAAACATGGTGTAAAGGTCCAAAGGCTTCTTTGTGAGTTTTATCTACACAATTTCATATTAGAAAATGAGGTGGAAAAGAACCCTAATCCTTTTGTTGGAGACGTTCAATTCCAAGCTTTAATCTCGTTTGTAGTTAACCAAATCAAATGGTTTAAAGCTTATAATGCATTTCAAAGATAGGAACATGGATTGGATCTTTGGGTGAGGAGTGAACCTAAAAACCCTTTACAAATGTTTGCCAACCATAAAAAACTGATGACACAAGAGGGCGTGATTAAAACTTTAGGACCCATACATAAGGAGATTGTGCAGAAATGAATAACATCTTTCCTTTCCATTCAAGAAATATCCCTGACTACATCTAATCTCAGATGGATGACCTCCACTATCAGTGTGAAAGAAAGGGAACCATTTAATCATAGGAATTTTAAAGCTGTTGTGGCCCAGATGATCACCTACAACAATCTTATTTTGAGAGAAGGACCTTATTGGTTGGGATTTCGGTTTCAGAGTCCCATTATTTGGTATCCTCCTGAAGGGTATCGCGCTGACTACGAGTTTCCTAAACGAAAAAAAAGGCCTGCCTTTGTGCTCCCGGCTCAACATCATGGCTTTAGGCCAATTTTTGAAGCTTTCTCTCCAGCCTACACTTTAACTGCATTGCATAAGAACTATTTACTTTTCATGAGGACATGAAACAGGGTAAGCATGGGAGTATGTTGAGTTATGCAATGGGTATGTATTTACTCTCAATTAGAGTGCCTTTTTCCTCTTTTCTTATCTCTTTCATACCTTGATATGCTAACATATTGATGGATTATGATAAGAAATGAATGAACTACTCTTGATTAAGATTTAGCCACCATAACTAACTCTTAATCCTTTTTATGTAGATAAATGACAAAAGGAATAGTTGTTGTTCCCTAGATACAGAACAACATAAAATAACAAAGGAGGAATAAGGCGCATCGGTTGCCGTCAGGCCGGAGGATGAATCAGGAGGATCAACGCTAAACAAGAAGAATGTCAGAAGATAGCATTCAATCGTGAATCCCTCAGGATCTCCCGATCCTGAGGGATCACATTTATCTTTTACCCTTTTTTACTATAAAAGTGAAAACTGTAGGAGGAAAGGGAATCAATCAATTGATTTCTGTTTATTTCAAGTTGTAATTTTAATTTACAGACTGGTGCTTTTGAGGAACACGACTATATTGGAATGAGGATTGAGTTTAATTGTTAATACATAATTTACGTTATTTTTCATTCGTATTCTCTAAAGTAGCTCAACAGTATTTGCTGGTGGCTAAGGGCCCAGCCTCTGGTGGATCAAAGTGCTACCCTTTGTGTTATATTTTCTAATTTATGCAAGTTTGAGTGGTTTTATGTTTTCCGTTCTCTGTGAGTTTATCTTATTTTTTATTTGCCGATTTCCTGTATTGAAGTTAGTTTACTTTCCTTATGTGATTCGCAGATTTGTCATTTGATTCTGTTTATGCTTACCGTAGATTAAATTGACTATCATTTAAATCATTGAATCTTGTTGAGTGTGATTTAGATAGAATTAGCTAGAAGAGATTGGCTAATGCTACTACACTCTCTGTTGATGCTATTTTCAATTTAATTGCTTGTTTGTGATTTGTTTACAATTTATGTTGAAGGTTAAGTCTTAATGCTTAGATGTAGTATTTCCTTTAACAGTTGCAAGTTGAGTTTTATAAATGCATCCATTTACTCTTGTATCAAAGGCTTGTACTTCATTGTAAAAAGCATTACTCTTTGGATTCATAAGTTGCACATATTGTGCACACTCTTGGAATAAAAGGACTTTCTCGGGTTGATAATTAATGTGAGGCAATTAGGAGTTTTACAAGGCACCTTTTAGCACCCAACAACAACTCCTCCTACGTTTTGTATGGTGGCTCCGACTGGATATTATGGGACTAGTTTCCCTATAAAGTTTGATTTGACGAATGGGTGTTTTAAATGTATAAAAAGATGATAGGTGGTTTAATCTATAAACTCTAAAATATACATATATATCTATATAACCCAGGTGATCTCATAATAATGCGATTCTTGATGATTCCTAGCAGACAAATGATAGTATAGATTATTCACTTATCTACAGAAAGATGCATTTAAATGCTGATTACTTTGAATAAGAAATTAAACAAAGTAATGTGAAAACATATCGCATAACATACTAATATTTATCGTTGACATATGTATACAATATAACAATTCTAGATCATTCAAAAGTGAAATAATATAGAGTTGTTTGAAACATGAGAATATATCAACAATAACAAATCAATGGAATGCTAATTACATAAAACAAGACAAAAAGAAAAACAATAGAAGTACGATATGTGTTTGGGTCTCGTTATGCAAGTAACAATCTGGTTCAGTCTTCTTATTCTTAAAGCTCTGAGAAGATACAAAAATTCAAGTCTTTATGAAGCTCTTTTACAACAAGTATGAACCTCGATCCACGGCTTATAAAAAAAATTAAGAAGTGCAGAAGTACAAACTTCTCAAGTCTAGTTTTATACAAATTGAAGACCCCTTCTAAAATGACATGAAAGGGTCTTTATAGTAAAATTAAAAACAAACTATCCATAAAAATTGCTGAGAGTTGTCGGAACTGTCTTCATCAAAATATGGGATTTGAATTTCAAAAATAGAATTGCGATAAACTTTGAAGAGATTCATCACATCTATTTTTTCTCTTGTATCTTCAACTGACAAATCGAGAGCATGGTTTGGATTTCTGGAGGATGACTCAGCCTGGCGTGTAACTATCCTGTGTATGTGGCATCTAAGAGCTCGGGCATCATGCGATCAACAACATCAACAAGGCACTTGATAGTCATATGTTGGTTGTGTGGCTTGACCAAAAAGGACCAATGTGCATCCCAGTTAAGTCTTTGTACTCTGTTGAGCTGCTCCTCCTTGGTGTCCAAATCTTACTTCCATTGCTTCTCTAAAACTTTCTCCTTTGGAAGATTTCTTGGGGAAAAATCAGAAATTAAATTGCCACCATATAAGTTATCATTCACAGGCTCAATAACATTATTCATTATAGCCCTAGCCCTGGAGGTAGCTCTTTCTGCTTTTATCTACTGTGTTTCCCATTCTGAAAACAATATCTCTGTATGAGACTCTTCAATTTTAGGTAATTTAGCAGCTCTTCCATCTTTTGTGCTTTGCCAGGAGAGATAATCTATGACTTTATCATCTGCATCTTCAAATTCTAACCTGGTATTGACTACTTGGTCAATCAGTGATTTCGTTGTGATGCATAATGGATCAATAAGATATATTTTCTTGGAGAGTAGATTCAGCTATTGAGATAAAGCCTTATTTGCTTCTAAGGCTTCCTTCTTAAACTCTTCAACCTTGGGATAATCTTTGAATTATTCCATAGAGAGTTGTAACTGTGCGATTTGCTCTTCCTTAGATTTAATCTCTTGTTGATGTGTCAATTTAAGCTTCCCGAGCTCTTGAGATAGCTTTTGTTGTCTTTGAATGGTCTGATGGTCAATTTTTTGTTTTTCCAAGTTTAATTGTTCTTCAAGCTGCTCACTCTTATATTCTCTACCGCTAACTGTTCTGTATGCTGTTCAATCTTTTGTTTTTTCACCACTGATTGTTCCTCAAGCCGATTAATCTTTTGATCCTTTTCTTTGATCAATTGATTAACTTCATTTGCTTTATCAATTGTAGCAGTTGTGTATGCCCCTGCAAATTGAGATAACTTGGTCAAATCCCCAGAAGGATTGACCTCTGAATCTTTCCATATGACATTCATAAATTCAGTTTGAGGAGCTATGGATGATGTTTGGTATATTTTCCTCTTTTTCCTCTTCCTCTTGACTACAGCCCTATGTTTTGGGTTGTAAAATACATACAAGGGTGGAATTTCCTCAATATTCAATGTAATCTCCCCTGAAGGATTTTCAGGGATTATTTCTATCTCTTTTTGAGTTGTGTCTTTGTTGGGTGTCTCTTCAATCACAATATCAGGAATACTGGGCCATTGTGTTCCGGGAGGCGTTGATGTGATAATGTCTTGAGGATCAATTTGAATTTTGATTTGTTTATCGAATTTCTCCCATGCTTTAATCAATATGGGATCAATCTGAACATCAGTGCTTAGTTGTTCACTGGCCTTATCACTTGTTTCAACTTCTCTAGAAATCTTTTCGATAACCCGTTGTCCGTTGTGCTCTACTTGTTGAATGATTGGTGTAGTATTTAATAAATCCATAGGTACTATCAGTAACCTCTGTGTCCTGTATTCAATGAATTTGTCCATTTTCTCAGCACCCAATTTGGATTTTTCCAGATGACTTACTATTGAGAATAACTCTGCTGAAGCAAATAAGTCATCAAACTCATCTTCCTCATGCATGAATTTATTAACTTTCATCTGAGTGGTGAAATTGAAAGCAACCTTATTTGGGTCATATTGTCTTTTAGGGATAACAGCTAGAATCAGATCCTTTGTCTTCTTTGCTTCTTTCTCGGCATGCTTAAAATCACGCAATGAGTAGGTGTCGTAGCAAAGAGGAAAGGCAGGCCACAACTGTTTCTTGGAGTCTTTAAGATTTCTAGTCATCCCTTTTTCCACTATCTAATAGGCTACTTCCCTGGCTAGTAGCTTATCTGGAATGTAAACTGGAAGGACATGAGGATTTGCAATGCTGCCAAAAACCCTAACCTAGGTGAACCTCTCTTCCCCGAACCAACTGTCGATTGAGGTTAAATCAATGCTAGCCTTGTCAGATAGACGAGGAGCAGGTTTATTAGAGATAGCTTGATGGACGGGTAGGATGAAACCATGGCAAATCCTGTATAAATGATTCCTATATTCAGACTTCCATAATTATTTATGGTAAATATGAATGGGGGTTGGATCCTGAGTAATCCATTTCCAACCTAAGATGGGAAAGTCGGAATTGAAACAAATTGTGTCAACTATTTAAGAACTCATATAGAATGGGGGCACAATTCGGGTAGTGACATATATTTTCTTTCTATAATCCAGTATTTGACTAGCCATTTTATCCAATAGGATAGTTGCCCAATCCATCACAAAGGAGTTTATCGCTGCTTCTATCAATGGAACCATTTCAATAGAAAATCTAGCAGAATTGGGGCTTCCAAAGAGTCTACACATCATAGCAGTAGCATAACCATATGGAGACGCTAAGGAGTCCACAGAATACATACCGGATGATTCATGTCTATGATTGTTAGGAAAGTGTCTCCATTTCCTAATAGGTTCTGATTCAATCTGATTCTCCTTGGTGAAATCTTCCAGGAACGATTTCTTGTAGTGTTGCTCGGGATCTGGCAAGTGATACATTCTCTTGACATCTTCAAGTTTGAAGGATCCAAAAATCCTTCCATCAGTTGTAAAGAATACTCTGTCTGTTATGTTAATGCTCTCGATTACCCATCTTACCATATCATTATATGGTAAAACCTTTGCGCATGTCGTTATTCTATGGAGGAAAGAGCTGGCCAAATCATTGAGCATGTTTTCTGATTCTTCAGTCCCATTAGTTGTTCCTTCTTCTTCTATCTCCTTAAAATTTTCTTTTTCAAGCAAAGCATATATGCCTTCCCATGATATCTTACCACAGCCCTGACAAGTAGTATCTAAGATTAACGCCAATTTTCCTTGTCCTTCTTCCACTATAAGGGGAGCCTTTGTCTTTCGAGCTTTCTTAGACATCTTGACTGACTGCATAAATTCTAGATTTACACTGCAAAATGAGAAAGAGGAGCGTGATAGGTGAAAAACTTTGAGAGTAGCCAATACAACTAATTACAGACTAAAATCAGTATATGCGCATTAGATGAAAAAGATCTCATATTGTACATAGTCACAAAGGATGAAATCCTTAAAGGATTGTAACCATAACTACCTCTTAATGCTTTGCCGTAACCTCATGACATGAAAATTTAATGTCGAATTAATATATATTGCATCGCAAGTTTTCCAACGGTCCTTTTAGAACATGTGCCATAACTCTGCGATTTTGCGATTAGCGATTGTATTATTTTAATACTTGTAGAGCCATCGCATATCGCAAATACGGAGTTACAAGCGCTATGTTCCAAACTTAGCTTTTAAATTTAATCTTTTGTCACAGGTAGTGCCACTGCTGCCAGCAAACATCTATAGTCTCGACAGGGTTACGT
Source organism: Pinus taeda (assembly GCA_000404065.3). Classification (NCBI taxonomy): domain Eukaryota; kingdom Viridiplantae; phylum Streptophyta; class Pinopsida; order Pinales; family Pinaceae; genus Pinus; species Pinus taeda. The sequence continues at coordinate 32,738 of APFE030688912.1, forward strand.
TTTAACCATCAATTATTCATTGTCCCATCCATCTAAGAGTATAATCTTTTAAAGATAAATTCAGAAAGATATATCTACATATATATATTTTTCATATTTTTATTTTATTATTTTATTTGATTAAAAGCCATTGCCCTTGTTTGGTAGCTAGAAGATGACAATGCCATTCACTGATTATAATTAAACTGAACAAGTTGGCTCATGATGAGACCCCTTATCTTTTGATTATAAGCCATTACCCTGTTTTGGTATGCAGTATTGGTAATGCTAGCTTAATTAGTTCCCTATGATCATGGTAAGTAAGCTGGTAATGATACCTCTTATCTTTTAAATCGGATATATTTTAGAATTACACTCTAAAAAATCTTAAACCTAGTGGATGGGGTGAACGCTTGACTCCTTAAGAGTTTATGGATGACAATTATAAAGTTGTAGATGCTTAGTTGGAGAAATTCTTTACCTTTTTATAATTAACCTTTCTCAACTGATAAAACTCAAATTGATTTACTGTGTTTTCAAGGTTTGAAAGATTTCACAACTTTAAAGAGGATTTCCGAGTTTCATGTTTTTATCTAATTTCCAAAACTGTAATCATTTCGTTGAAAGTTTCTACTTTTTAAAAGAAAGTATTCACAATATTCTTTCAAAGAGCTTTTCAAAACATTAAAAATCCAATGATTATTATTTACAACATTATTTCTAAAAGGAAACAAAATTTGCAATAAAAAATATGTACAGATAAGAAGGAGTTACCTCCTTAGGGAAAGAATTTCTTTAGGATAAGTCCATTCACAGGAAGAGAATCTCTATTTGCTGATAAATATTGCAGTAAAAATGTCGATGAGCCTATCTTTTCAACAGTCGGAAATGGTCCAAGTCACATCTTTTGAAATTTGGTATGCTTGCCTTTTTCTTCATGTGCTTTGTTCCATTTTAAAACAAGATCACCAATCTGTAACGTTTTTGAGCTGACTGAACTTGCATCAAAAAAGAATTTAATGACCTGCTGATGTTTAGCATGAGTAATCTTGCATTTTTCTCTTTCCTCTTCTAATTTAAGAATTTGATCAAACCTTAATTGAATAGAGGAAGGAGTTTCTTCAATGAATTGTACTAGGGCTAGAGATGGGAGGGCTAAATTTGGTGGAATTAAAATTCTTTCCCATACACTAAGTTAAAAGGATAAGTACCTATTGAGGCCTTCTGGGTTATACGATATCGCCATAATGCAAATATTAAAGATTTCTGCCAATTCTTTTGGTTTTGATCAACAATTCTTTTAATAATGTTGATGAGATTTTTGTTAGTTGACTTTGTTAAGCCATTTCCTTGAGGACAGTAATTTGCAGAGTATTTTAACTTAAAACCTCTCTTAAGAGCAAATTCAACTATACTATTTCTAGAAAAATAAGATGCATTGTCAAAGATAAGCGCATTAGGTAAACCAAACCTTGTTCTGATGAACTGATCAATAAATTCGATAATCGCATCAGAATTGGCTACCTTTAGTGGAATTGCTTCTACCCACTTTGTGAAGTAGTCTGTGGCTATGAGGATGTATCTGTGTTGCTTGGAAGAATGTGGAATGATCTCTCCTATAATATCAAGCCCCCACTATTCAAATGGTTGCTCAATGTTAACTGGTTGTAAAGGAAAGGCTGGTTTCCTTTGTCTCCCGCTATTAGTTTGGCATATCTTACATTTCCTCACGTAGTCATGGGCATCTTTGAACAAAGTTGGCCAATAATATCCAGCATGTAGTATGTTGTGGGTTGTAGTGTCTCCTCCAAAATGTCCACCTGCTGGGCCATCATGTAGTTCTTGCAAAAACGTTTGTGCTTCAACTTTTTCAAGGCATCTTAATAAAATCGAATCATAGTTTCTCCTAAATAACACATTATCAATGATTTCAAAGTGTTTGGCTTTTAACCTGAAAGCACATTTGTTTTTGTTACTGAATTAAGGGGGATCATATCCATTTTTTAAGTAAAAGATCAGATCAACATATTGAGATTCAGAGTCAATGATACTTATCTTGTTTACTTGTGCAATACTATCTGAAGCTTCATGATCTGGTATATTGGAAGCTCCTGCGAGTAACCTGCAAAAACCTTTTCCTCTAACAATTTTCACTGGTTTAATATTAATGTCATACTCTTGTAAAGTTGTTACCCAGTTAGCTCTTTTCTCTCCTACTTCTCTTTCAACTAGCAATTGTCTCACTGCAGAGAATGAGACTATTACTTTAGTGTGTGCTTTTAGGAGGAATGGTCTAAAATGTTTGATAGGCTTAAATACAGTGAAAGCTTGTTTCTCAACTTTTGAATAATTGAGCTCAGCACCCTATAAATTAGAACTAAAGAAAGATATTGGTGCTTCCACCTGTTGGTCATTGATCTGTGTTAAAACAATAGCATAAGATGATAGAGTTGCCAAAGCGTACAAAATAAAATGACTAGAAAAATTTCGAGTATTTAATGCAGGAGCATTAATGATTGCTTGTTTGATTGAATCAAAGGCTTCCCTTTCCTTATGTCCCCATTTGAAGACTGAATTTTTCTTAATCATAGTTTGCAAGGGTAAAACAATGTGAGAAAAATCAGGAACAAACCTTTTTACAAAATTTATCTATCCCAAGAATGATAGCATAAATTTATTATTATGTGGTAGAGGGATATCAGAAATCTCCTTAATCCTATCAGGATCAATATATATGCCATTCTTTGATATAATAAACCCTAAGAGTTTACCTTCATTAAGATCAAAGAACAATTTTTTAGGATTTAAGGAGATCCCATACATTTTGCAACGTTCAAAGATTTGTTTTAAATCATACAAATGGTTGCTATTTTTCTTAGAATAGATAGTTATGCCATCTAAGGAAACAACGACTATTTTATTGATCAAACCTTTGAAAGCTATGTCCATAGCTCTTTGGAAAGTAGCTCCAACATTTATCTGATCCAGGCGGATGTTGGTGGCCACCCACCTATCCCATTTGGACCCCCGCAACTGTCTCTTTCAGTTTTTCAGTTTCCGTAATTGTAGCACAATTTACTATTTTTAGTAGTTTTTTCGGGTCCCAAACTTCCGGAGCCGTTTTGAGGCCCTAAACGATGTTTTTTGGGAAATCTGGGGGCAACATTGTTCCATGGACCGATGTTTCCCTTCCCAAAGTGGTAGATCTCGGATAGATCTTTCTAACGAGCTATCATACGCGTCAAACGGAGATCGTATGCCAAAGTTACGACCCCGGGAAATTGATGTACCAATTTACCCAAAACGGGGCCCACAATTTGGCGTTTCATCTTCTAAGGGTCGGTTTGGGAATGTGAAGGGTTTTCCATTGTTTCTCAATAATAAATAGGCCTTCGAGCCTCATTGTAACACAAGTTCGGAACAGTTCAGAGACATGTAGCCGCACATCTCTTCTCAGAGATAAGCTACCATCGTCCTAGCTGGTTTATTTCCAATTCTGGTTGTAAGCATATTTCGGTATTTTCCATTAATGAAATGAAGTGTTATTTCCGCTGCATCTCTTTATTTATGGTTATCGCATCTCTGTATTTATGGTTATCTCTATAATATATTGCATTCCTATTTAAATCCGGATCAATCCTCCCTGAAGAACTAATGAAAAAATTCCTTGAACCTTCCCTGAAGAAGTGAGCTCAAAATGCTAATTTCAAGGTCAGCGTGACTATGACACTTCCTACTCGTGCTGATGGTAGGTTGCACTATACTAGCCTCATGCTGGTAGCATGGTTTTTACCTAGATACTCATGTTGATCCCTAAAAGGCATGTTTTCCCAAAGGGTATAAGAAGCTTCATTATCTAGAGGCTTTCAGAACAATGAGCTGGAGATTGTTCATTATGGATGTGGTCGAATTCTCCCAATAATTCCCTTTAATCTTATCCCTATGAGCTTCCTCCTTGAGATGAGGGCCTTCTCCTATCTTTGGTGAGATCCTAACTCCCTCTCCCTAGCTATATATTCATCCTCTCCCATTTCCAAATGGTTGATCTATGATTAGTTACACCCTTATGCTGAGATAGTGCCTACATGCTATTCACTTTGGCTTGGAGAAGGAGTGATTAGAGAGCTTGAGCTTGGACTTGGACATTCACTCAAGGAGGGATACTAACATCAAGGCATAGGTTGTATGCTTCCTCTTTTGTTTATTAACATATACAACTTTTGGTTCACTTTCCATAAATGCTTGTGTCAGTGCTTCATTTATCTTAATGCTCCTCGATCTGTTAAGTGGATTACATTCAATTATGCTTGTTACACTTTTATGCTTTGTTGTCTTTTTGGCCTCTTGTGTAGGCATTCAAATGTTGTGAGTAATAAGGAGTTAGGGGATTTTTGAGGTCTAAATTGGGCTTCCTAAGGAAATTATAAAATAACAGTGAAAATAATAAAATAAGACTAGACTACATCATCAAATTTTAGAGGGAAAAAAGACCAAGCTATTTTTTCAACTCGTATTTTCAACTTATATTCGTATGGGTTTACTCAAATTTTGAGTGGAAACACTCTTTGGATGCAGAATGTGATTCCTCATCCAAGGAGTACCCATGTTACATACTTTTGATGGACCCTACTACACAAGAAAAAGAGAAATACATGAAAAATGTGATTGCAATCACATTTTTTCATGTATTTTTCATTTTTTATGTAGTAGGGTCCATAGAAAGTATGCAAAATGCTTACTGCTTGTATGAGGAATTAAATTTTTCATCCAATGAGTACTCCTTGTAAAACCTTAGGGAGATAAGTTGAAAATACGAGTTGAAAAAGTAGTTTTATTATTTTATATTTTTTAATCTTTGTATTTTTACTCCAAAAATGGTGAATCATCCCCCATGGTTGAAATCATCATATTCAATTGTATTGGTTCTTATTAAGTTTATTTTGATTGTACATTTTTCTTAGGAGGCCCATTTTAGACCTCAAAAATCCCCTACTAACTGAGCTTGAGGAGAAAGCAATTAAGATATTGAACATAGGAGTGCATTATAACATTAGAACGAGGTAGGTCTCCTTCCTCTTCTCTCATTTTCATTGTAATTTAGGAAAGTGTCTTGTAGATTGTCTCATTTGTTGCTAGACCCACTCATTGGGCTAGAGGGATCATCTATGTCCGCAGAGAGGATTTATCTAGACAACAAAATGGAAACTCTGCTGGGGAAGCTATAATTTTTCTGTCCATTCCTTTGATCTGATCCTCTAATGAGTTTGACCAACCGTCGATTTATTGGATTGTGTGCATCACTATAGGTTTATACGGTCATTTGTTTTTGCTTGAGCGTGTTGCCTCTAGTCTGATTTTGGAAAAAAAAAATCTCCTTCTTTTCCTCTCTTAGTGCATTTTCTAGGCTGACATAAGTGTTTCCAACGTTGATTTTGAATTAACAGTTGCATTTCTCTACCTTTCATTACTCCGCTTTTAATAGCCATGTTGATCCTAGAGGCTAGAGAAAATTAATATTTCTTCTTATTTTCAGTGGATTTCAACATCTATTAGTGCTTTTCTAGTGTGATTGTAGTCCGTTTGTCTTGATTGTTGTCCTTTAGTGGTTACAATTGTCTCTTGGCTTCTATTGATTTGTGATTGAACCTTGATTTCCTTCTAGGGTTTCCAGGTCTAAGTCACCCTTCACTCCTCCTGTGGCTTGTCTCTGTGAAATTGATTGCCTCCATTTAGGAGATTTAGTGCAGTCAAGATACCATCTTGGAGTTGCTTTCAGTTTATATTTGTGAAGTTATTTTCATTAGTATTGGATCATTTTTGTACTTTAAAAATTTCTTTTGCTCCATTGTCAAACGTGGATTACAATTGTTTGCTTTGGTAAAAATAGAAGTGTATGCTTATTCTGATTTCATTATTTCAAAAAGACAAGTGAAAGGATCTCTTCATTTAATTATTTTTTAAACGACTTTTTTGTTCGAAACCAAAAGTGAATGAAATTTTCCTTTTAGTTGTTTTTGAAATCCATTTTCCCTTTTCTTATGCATTAGTTTGCATTTTGATTCAAAGTGAAAGAAAAAGAACAAAAAAATTAGTGCATCTTAGTGAAAGAAAATGATTTTGTTTCTCATAAGATTGCATTTTAGCATTGCATTTATTAGTGAAAGTGAAAGAGTATTTTTCATTTTTACATTTTGCATTGAAAAAGTTAGGAAGATATGTTTTGATGCATTTGGCTTGATTGATGCATTTGTTTTGTTATGTATTTTCCCTCATTAATTTAACCTTCATCGAATGAAAATATTTCATTTTTCTCATTCAGTTACAGTGTAGGAATTTAGGTGACATCTTTGAGCCATAAAATTGAAACCTAATTCAAGATAAACTTAAAATTTACCTCAATTAACCTAAGGAGCATTTGTAACCTAATGCAAATATCTAGAGGTCTAGGCTAGAGACACGTTCTGATGTCTTTAAACATAGAAGTTGTCGTTAACTGCCTATATTGTATCCTTGGGGTGAAATCTCGTTCCAGTATGGAAGTATATCGAATGTTCTCCAATACTATTGGGAATACAGGAGCCACTTCAGTATGGCAAGTATATGGGAATGCTCTCACCAAATGGTTATGCATTAGAAAATGCTAACATGGACTTGTGCTAACCACACCATTGAGTATATATTGGGAGACCCCACTAGGTTGATATCATTTAGCCACAAGTAACCAAGTTAGTTGCCTTATAAATGTGATACACCGAACACAACACTCAGGGAGATCAGTGGTCGTACGTTATGTCCTTGGTTTTGACTAAGGTGTATATAATAGTTGATGGATACTTGGTAAACCCTCTTGCCTAGCATCACCCTTTTTTGATTTATTTTTTGTTTCAAGTTGTAAAATTAACTGCCAACGATAACATGTCGAACCCATGTAGTTGCTTCTTGGCCTCACATTAAGTAATTCCTTGTAAATTTTATTTTTTTAAATCCCTCAACAAATCATCTCTTCTCCTTATGATATTGAGAGAAAGTCATCATGGCTGAAACATTGCATTCACCTCACAGTTCCCCTTCATCATCTAATACTGAAGGGTCTTCGAAAGGAGTTCATCCTGAACTTTCATAGTCACTTGAAGTCAATGCTTTGAACTTGGAATTTTGCCAGGTATCCAACCCCTTGCTTCTCGTCCCCCACCTCAAGACTCATCGTCATCTCAGGAGTATGATCCAGAAACCCCTGAGAGTCCATAAAGGTTTGTTTTATACCCCCCGAATCCACTTTTTGATCCATTTGTGATATATCCCCAATGACATTATTGTCCATATGACCATCTTGGTGTTCCTTTGGGGTTATCTCCTCATCCATATTGGAGTCCTCCTCATCAACTATTTCCACCTATGGCTTTAGAAGGTGAGATTCCAACCTCTCCTCAAGATCTTCCAAAAGACTCCGCTACTCATGCCCCTAGTGTTGATAATGATTATGAATATGAATTTCCCTTGGAAGGCTTTCCTTATGAAGGAAGAGTTCCATCTCAACCAACTCCTGAAAACAATGGCCTTATGCTTCCACATGGTTATACGACCTTGGCTCAACTAGTTTCAGGAACTCCTAGTGCTTCTTCATTATACCAAAATCCAATTTGGTCATTGTATGTTATGCCTACTTCTGGTCCATTTATTCCTAACGTGACCTCTCGTATCCTTGTGAAAATTGTTGTTGCTACAGTTCCGATTCAACTGGATATTCCGACACAACTGTTACCTTGGTTTCAACCTTCAATTCTAGTGCAACTAACAGTTTTGGTTTGTGCGTCTATAAGTTCCTCAATTCCTCCATCAACTGGACAAAATGTGCCACCACCTCATTCGCAACATGGGGGGAAAATAAAAATATCCCTCTTGTTTCAAGTGGAACCCATGTGAGTGGATCACAACCTCACATGGTTGGAGTGAGTTAACCTGATGGTGGTATTCCTAATCCTGGTAAATCATATATTCCATCTAGAGCAAGGAATATCCTGTATCAATAGCCTTATTCAGTGCAGGTACCCATCCAATAGTATTATGTTTCATACAATTCACAAGAATTTCAAAATCCACCTTATATTCCGCAAGTAGGTCCTCATATGCAACCTGGTCAAAATCTTATTCCCAGTGCATATGGTCAATTCCCAATTGGAACTTATCAGTACCTGTTAGCCATGTTGGAAAATGGCCCCAAAATGGATCCAAATATGCCCCAAAGTCTCCAAATGTGCTTAAAATCATGCCAATGGATCAAAATATGCTCTTGAAGTCTTCAAATATTGCTTAAGATCATCCAAAGATCGAAATAAGCACAACAAGGGAGCCCTTGGAAGGGTAGAAATACACTATCAAGAGGGTAAAACACTGAAAAATCAGTGAAAAACCAAGTATTGAGGGAATACACAATCAAAGCACAGCAACTGTTAGATCTGGCCAATCAATGGCCCAGATCTAAGGGGAAAATTGCAATCAGCACGCAGGCAGTGGAAATCGGTGCAAGACACTGCCGATCAGCAATCACCGATGATTGGATTAGTGGGTCGCTATCGGCGATTCGCTATCGGCACAAACAATATGGAATAAGCGATTACGATTGACGATTAAATGTGGACCGTCAATCACACACGCAGATCAATAGCCCACATCGCATCGATGGATCACAATCGGGGAAACCAAGGGGCAGAGCCTTTACACCTTCATATGTGCGATGCGATGATGTGGACCCGACGATATTCTAAATATTATTTGATAATATTTGAGTTCCGCATAAAGTAAAGTTTCAATGCTTTTTCAATGTATTTCGTTATATAATGAAATACAAAGGAGAATTTTGTAGTGCCGATAGCGATGAAGCTCGGACCCGAAAGGGTTTGGGAATGAAATCTATAATATTTGAAGTCTACCAAAGGCCATTTTCATGTGTTTTCACAGTTTTTTAAGAGTATTTCAAAATAAAAAGGGAGCAAGGGGCCAGGCCATCTACGATAGGAGACAATGACCCAAAGGATGGACTTGATAGAGGAATAAACAATTTTTTGAGGAATTTTGAAGTCCGAAAAGGACAGAGATGGGCGGGATTTCCCAATGTTGCTGTGTTTTCTGTTTAAAATAAAAACAATCATTATTTTTGGAAGAAGTCCATAATATGGCAGTGTTGCTTTGTGTTAGCAGAAAGCATGCATTGCTAAACATTTGAAAGGGCCACAACACACATAGCTCATCCCAAACCAACAAAGTACTCATGGAGCAGCACAGCGCAACACAACATGCACAACTTGCCCAAAACAAATAGAAACATCATGGGGCATCGACAACGGTCAGCCCAAAAATAACAGAATCAATTATGGGGCATCTCTGGCATGAGATAGCTCCCAGACAGCACAAAAAACTACCTAACGGTGGTTATTCCTCTTTAGAAGGAGAAAACTTCTGAGCCATGCTTTCCTATTCAGGGAATCAAATAGTTAAGGGACAGAGAGGATAGATTAAGACTTTGAGAGCTCAAGAGCATTGTAAAAGGCCTATAAAAGGTTGGAAACTAAATGTGACAAGGGTTCAACTTCTAGAGACTATTGAGACTTTGCTACTCAAGCTTCTTGTTATCATTGGGAAAATTTCAAAAATCTTTAGACAACTTGTATGGTTTCAAAGTTGTAAGTCAGTCTTGGTCAAGTCATTTCTATTGTTTTATTTAAGGAGTCTAAAACATAGGATAGAGTCTTGTTCCCTTGTTAAATATGGTCAACAACCTTGTTTTACCCACCATTGGTCCCACATTTATTCAAAGTGTCATGTGTTAAGGTTGTTTCAAAAATTACATGCGCTACGAAATCAACTAGGAGTTTTCATAGTGCAAACTCATAAAAATACACTATGTGCACTACGAAAACAGGGATTCGTAACAAGGAGATTTCGTAGCACAAAACACAGAATTTACACTGGTTGCGCTACAAAATTAGGGATTTGTGCCAGATCTTGTCTAGCTGTCTTTTTCATCCAAATTCGTTAATATTTCATCATCAATTGTCAGTCCATACACCTTGCCTATCACATTCAACTGCTCATTTTCATCATTAGGTTCGTTAGGTATCTTGGGTCTCTCAATATTCAAATTTTAAAAAAGGAGCCAAGTATTTTCAGTTGTGATTATGTATGGGTTCATGTATGAGAAGCAAATTGACAGGCATTTAATCAGAATTCTTTGAAGTCCAAGTGAGGTAGCTTCCCTTTCCATTTCAAGCGAGGCAATGATCGAGATTAAGATGATGCAAGCTCTTTCAATTTTCATCTTGCAGGAATTCCATGGAGATGTCTACAGAAAATAAGGATCATAGGTCAAGCATGCGTCTAAGGAATGAGCCTGTAGGTTTAGATCTTCTCCTGAAGAATAGTGAAGTTGAACAAGCTTTCAAACAAGTTGGCTGTTGGAGATTCTATGAAAAATTTCAACGAGACCAAATGTAATTCACCAAAGAATTTTCTTTCAATTTCACAAGATTAAATTTGAAGGTTGGAGTGATTGAATTACCAATCTCCGCAGAGGTTATATCTGCAGCCACTGAAATTCCAAGGGGACAGAGGAGGTGGTTAAAAAAATTCAAGTTTGATATGAATCCTTGCAAGGCATTCTTAAAGCCAAAATTTCTTGATTCAAACTCAAACAATTCAGTGCCCAGGAGCTTTGTCAAGGATTCATATGCAAATTTGCTTACCTGCACTGTAAAGGGAGGTATCATAAGGTGTATTCCCATCACTTCAAACTTCTGCTTCATTTCACTGGAAAGATATCTTTGGATTTTCCTTTCTATCTGTCTCGTGGCCTAGGAAAAATGTGTGACAAGGTTCAGTTGAAGAACAGCCTAAAGGACATACTCAACTAAGAAAAGCTATATAGCAAGTAAGGCTAAATCCTAAAGTTTTGATGTGGATCACCTTTTGAAGTTTACTTTGAAGAATGGTATTAGTTTATTCACTTTTGAACAGCCTTATGGCATATGGAAAAGTCATTTCAAAGGAAATAAAACTCAAAGAAGTCAAAATTTTGCAAAAAATTGTGTTTTTGAAATCACACAGTAGTTTTGTAGCGTGCCACGAAACCACTGAAAAAGCCTGGATAAAAGACTCTGTTTTCTGCTTTTCCTAGTCAACGTCCAGAAGTGTTCCTGAGCCGTTGAGAACTCAATTTGGAAAACTGAAAGAGGATTTTCTTCCTAACATACTGAACTACAAAAACCTCTTTCAGTTTCTTCAAATTCGTTATGAAGTGGTAGAAATTTATGGTTAAACATGCGTTATGAAACTACTGTAGGTGCAGTTTTTCATAAACAGACTTTTCCTGTTTTACACGTGTTTTTCAAGGACAGATTCTGGACAGCTGGAGTAGTTTTTTTAAAACAAAAGACAGGTTTTTGTTCTAGACATCATGGATTACAAAAACCTCCTTCTGTTTTGTAAAATATGTCATGGATGAGAAGATAAAGGCTCTATGCCACATGCCATTTTCAAGGATCCTAAACCTAAAAACAGGGAAACATGTTCTATAATTTCTAGGGTTTGTCATCAGTAGTTAGGTGACAACGTGGGAGGATTCATCAAATTCAATGTCATGAGGTTGCAGTTGTCAAAGAATGCTTTAAATGTTTAGATAAGGTTGCTGTAATCATAATAAGGAGTTACACTCCTAGTTGTATTAGGTCTCTAGGACTGCTAGTTAGCTGTCATTTGCATTTAATAGTTAGTTTTAAGTATCAATAGGTGTCATAGTAGGATGAATTTGAATTCCCCTCATGTTGGAGGAGGAATCTAAGTCATGTAATGAACTCTATATATTGGAGAAGATGTAATTCACAAAGGGTTGGATTTTTTTGTAAAGAACTCTCATATGGTGCTTTTGTGTAAGACTCTGTTTTAAGTAATACAGTATTTGGCTTTGCTTCTCAGGATTCAGAAGGAATTAAATGTTCAAAATATCTTATGGTTCTCCTCTTCTCATTACTTACAGTGGTATGAATGTATGATTACTTAGAATTCATTGGTTATGCTCTAACTTCCTTCATACATTTGTAGACTATGTTTTCCTTTATGCTACTGATGTACTCTCCATATGTTTAATTCTAGATGCCCTGACTTCCATGTAAAGCTAATTTTATTGTCATACTGAAGCATTTCTTGACTCCATAAGCCCAATGGATGTTTATTTATTGTGTTCAAACATTCATATTTCTTCACTTGTTTCATAGAGTTAGCCATCTAATTCATTATCAAAATCTTTAACCTAGTGAGAGAGCCCTCTCAGGTTGAGGAGGCTAAGCCTCAACCAAAATTTGGTTTGAAATAGTTACTCAAGGTCCACCTGGTCAGCAGCCTATCAAGGTTGGGTTTTGTGATAACATTTTGGTGCATCTGCCGAGATCCTGAAGTCTATTCATTCCTGAAATTAAGAACCTGAACATCTGAAGGTAGCAGGAGCTCAGACATCTTTTTTGAGGTTGTAAAACTACCTTGGCAACTCCAGACATCAAATAACAATTTGGAAGGTGACTCCACTACTAGAAGATCAGTAGCTTGATGAAGTTTCAAGATGATTTCCAGTGCAAGAATGAATGACAGATATGCCCCTATGAATCGGCCTCATATCCCTGCTTTTCCAAATCCTATGCCAAATGTTGATTGGTTAGATGATCTTCCAATATTCAAAGATGAAAAGAAAGTTAATGTTGCTCTTCATTTGGTTAGGTTCCATATGCATGTACGCAGTATTAAGGTTCATTTCCCTGAAGATTGTCTCATGAAGATGTTTATGACCACTTTAGAAGGAAAATCATGGTCTTGGTATAAAAGTTTGGAAAATGGTTCAATATATTCTCTTGTTGATTTCCATGATGTATTCTATGACATGTATAAAGAATGTTATCCTTCCTCATTGCTCGTCAAAGATTGTTGTAAACATTCTACGACTTTTATTAAATATTTGGAGGATTGTTATGATGATGATGTATTTATGGATGAAGAAATTTTAGAGGCTCTTCATAACAATACATTTCAACAACAAGAAGAAAGGATAACATCCTATGAAATGCAACATGAAGATCAACAGGGGTTTACTTATGAAAATCATATTATATCCTCCGAGATTGATGTAGAGAAGCAACAAACTTGTCAGTCATCAGATCATAATGAAGATGAAAATGATTACAAACATCAAGAAGAACTACTAGAAGAAATTTTTTATAACCCTCAAGCAAAGGAAAAGGTTGTGCATTTTTGTAATTCCTTGCAGCAGCTTGCATCAAAGAATGATCTTTATAATGAAGAAAATTACATTGTTTGTGGGCATCATTTAGAAAGGCAGTTGTATAACTTATCAAATCAATGTTGTGTGACTAAAGATCAGTTGTTAGAAGTAATAGGATGCTATGAGAATCATCAAACTAACCATGTGTTTTTTGACCCTATAGCTAACTACATGGAAAAGATTTACTGTTCAGGCTTCCAGTTATACTTTCATCTTGAAGAACAGTTACACCTCATGCTTCTTTGGTTATTTCAGTATCTGGTTTATTTTTGCTTCAAGTATAGTCAAGAGATTCAAGTGTCAGATGAGATCGATGACTGGCTTCATTGGAAGTTTCATGTTCCTTGAGCTACAAGTGGAGATTGCAGCTAATAGGGTAGGTAGGTAGATGCAAATAAGCTCAGGGTAGGTTGATTGAGCATCTATTTCAGTAGGTGAAATTTGAATTCTTCTTGAAAACAATCATTAAAGGCTTGAGGAGCAGATTGGGCAAAAGCTCAGAGTTTTATTCTAGAGAATGAATAGCGGCACTAGAGCTACAAGTTCTTAGTGTACCACAGGGGCACACTATCCCAAGTGGAGCCACTGTTATCACTTAAGAAATGATTTGTAAATTCGGAGCATCAGTTCTATTCCAAAGGATTGGTGTTAGTCTTGGTCTAGTCTTTCCATGGTTGCTTTAGTGTCTAAGATCTGGAAAGAGTCTTGTTGGTATGGTCAAATAGGGTCAACACTCTATTCTTGCCCATCACTGGTCCCACATCACACATTAATTCCATGTGTCAAGCTTGTGTCAAGGTTTACATTTTACATTTGTTCCTAAGTCATAATGTTATATGGTGGTTAAGTCACTTTTATTGTTTTTAGATTCTAAGTCATAGGGTTAGAGTCTCATTTCCATCATCAAATAAAGCTCAACAACCTTGTTTTACACTTTATGGATCTCATATCATGTTTTGAAAGTCATGTGTTTAGCCATTTTGAAAAAATTTTGAAACTTGCTATGAATCCACATTTTCGTAGCGTAGACAGTGTAAAAATCTTGTTTTGCACTACGAAATCATTGTTTTCGTAGCGCGCTACGAAACACCTGAAAAAGCTTGTTTCAGCATAAAAAACTTTGTTTTCTGCTTTTACTAGTCAACTTCCAGAAGGTTTCCTAAGCAGCTGAAAACTCACTTTTGAAAACAGAAAGAGGCTTTTCTTCCTAACATTCCGAAATACAAAAAACTCTTTCAGTTTCTTCAAATTCATTTTGAGGTGGGAGGAATTTATGGTTAAACTTGCGCTACGAAACTGCTGAAAGTCGAGCTTTGTCTTCTGGTTTTAGCAGTCTTTTTCACGATCAATTTCTGGTTACAGGAAAAGGTATTTTGGAATTCTTAGGAAGGTTTCTCTTCATCAACTCTCCAGCTACAATAAACTATCTCAATTTATTCACAAGTGTTATCAGTTTGGAGATACTAAGATTTCTTTGAAACCCTAATTTCATAGAACAGATTTTTCCTGTTTTACACGTATTGTTCAAGGACAGATTCTGGATAGCTGGAGCAGTGTTTTAAACAACAAAGAGAGGTTTTTGTTCTAGACATAATGGAATACAAAAACCTCCTTAAGTTTCATCAAATATGTCATGGATGAGAAGACAAAGGCTTTTTCCCACGTGCCATTTTCAAGGATCCTAAACCTAAAAACAGGGAAACATGTTCCCTAATTTCTAGGTTTTGTCATCAGCAGTCAGGTGACAACATGGGAGGCTTCATCAAATTTGACTTCATGAGGTTGTAGTTGTCAAAGAATGCTTTAAATTTTTAGATAAGGTTATTGTAATCATAATAAGGAGTTACACTCCTAGTTGTATTAGGTCTCTAGGACTGCTAGTTAGCTGTCATTTGCATTTAATAGTTACTTTTAAGTATCAATAGTTGTCATAGTAGGATGAATTCGAATTCCCCCCATGCTGGAGGAGGAATCTAAGTCATGTAATGAACTCTATATATTGGAGAAGATGTAATGCACAAAGGGTTGAATTTTTTTGTAAAGAACTCTCATATGGTGCTTTTGTGTAAGACTCTGTTTTAAGTAATATAGTATTTGGCTTTGCTTCTCAAGATTTAGAAGGAATTCAATGTTAAAAATGTCTTATGGTTCTCCTCTTCTCATTACTTATAGTGGTATGAATTATGATTACTTAGAATTCATTGGTTATGCTCTAACTTCCTTCATACATTTGTAGACCGTGTTTTCCTTTATGCTACTGATGTACTCTCCATATGTTTAATTCTAGATGCCCTGACTTCCATGTAAAGCTAATTTTATTGTCATACTAAAGAATTTCTTGAATCCATAAGCCCAATGGATGCTTACTGATTGTGTTCAACCATTCATATTTCTTCACTTGTGTCATAGAGTTAGCCATCTAATTCATTATCAAAATCTTTAACCTAGTGAGAGTGCCCTCTCAGGTTGAGGAGGCTAAGCCTCAACCAAAAGTTGGTTAGAAATAGTTACTCAAGGTCCACCTGGTCAGCAGCCTATCAGGGTTGGGTTTTTTGATAACAGGTGGGTTGAGTTACTAGTCCTGGAAACCTTGGTTGGACAAACTCTATGGAAGCCTAATGACAGCTGTGGGTTGAGACACTAGTCTTGGAAGCCTTGGTTGTAACAAACACTCTAGAAGCCCTCGAAGGCTTGGATGGAGACCAATCTGATGATGGTTTTATGATGTATGACCTTGAGGTGGAATCATTCTTTTATGGGTTGAGGTGGATGGCCTCTGGAAGCCCTGGATGAGTTTGTATTGGTGTTTTCTATGGAATCTCACATTCATGCTTGGAATATGGCACGCATGTGAATGGTTGAAGAGAGATTTGGCTCAGCCATTCTACAGTTAGGTGGAACATGGTAGTCCCATCTCTATTTGGTTCATTGCATTCACTAATTAGAAATCCATTCCCTTGATTTTCATGTGTAAAGGTACTGATGTATTTATGGATTTGATGGTTGATATGTTTATTGTATTTATGTTCCTATTATGCTAGTTCTATGAACATTTTATGATAGCATCTATGTATTTCTCTCAGCATGCTTTTACTTGTATGTGAATGGATAAAGTGTCTATGACCTAATAGATGATAATGCAACAAATGGCATGCGGGAACAATGGTTCATAGAGATTCTTAGATAAGTATGATATCCCTACAATTAATTTTGTTGTTTACACCTTTAGGTTACATATCGATGATATGTTTGACAAAATGCTTGTCATGGCTAGTAGGGATCTAGTCAAGGTCTTGAACAAGTATTTTCTTTAGTATGTTCATTTCCATGTTACTTTATTGATTTGAAGAGATGGATCAATTCTCAGTAGTGTTTTAGGCTCTAAGCTTGAAAAAGTGGCTCAAATACCAGAGTCGATGGCACAACGCTGACAATTCCGGTCCGCATTGGCTGGCAAGCAAGCCTATGAGAGTGACTTTAGGTTGTTGGTTTCTCCCTTTCCCATAGCATGAAAGAAACTATGGCCCAAGAGACATAAAACAACAATGGGACCTAGGGACAAGCTATCTGAGTGGTTGACTTATCTTCTAAGGGTTCTGTTGATGATGTTGGATGTCTTTATGGTGTTTTTCCATCGATTCCACTTCCTTAATGTCACTTAGGAGGTTGAATCATATCATAGTGGCCTCTCATCGCATGTTTACCTTGGCTAGATGATTGCTTAGGTAGATGTTGGAGGAGGGTATTACAGGTGAGGATGGTGTTGAAGAGCAGTCATTGAACATCCCTTAACAGTGAAGGCAGTGTGAAAAGGAAGTGTCGCTAAGAGCAACAAGACTTTTTGAAAGTGAGCACAGAAAGCAGAGTGTGGAAGTTGAATATGCAAACAACCATTTTTTGGTATTTTTCTTGTATAATTGTATGCCTCTATTTTCAGTTTGAAAATTGTATGAAATAGTAGAACAGTGGCAAGGGCAGGTTGGTGCCTACATAATGAAGAGTTTGGTGCCTCTTGGCAAGTTGGTGCTTTCTAAACAAAGGGTTTTGATGCCTCTTGGCAAGTTGGTGCTTTCTAAACAAAGGGTTTTGATGCCTCTTGTGAGTGGGTGCTCACAAAACAATAGATGTAACTAAGTGGGTGCTTAATATACATCATAAAAAAACAACAAATTTGTGGTTTTTTCCCTCTGGGTTTCCACATGAAAAACACTGTGTCAAATGTGTGTTTCTCATGTGATTATTGTTTGAATATGTGTGCCTAAAACATTATTGGTTAAATTATTTGTGAATTAATTCTATCACAAGATAAAGATTATACGAAGATACTATAAGCATAAAAATAAAAAGAATAAGAGTTTCTTAATTACCTGATTCAACCCCTCCCCGCAATTCCTTATTTCAACAATATTTGCGTATATGGGAACATTGGGCCTTGTAACTTTCACCAATTCATCAAAGCTTGCTTCTAAAGTTCTTTAGATGTCACTTTGTGAGGCAACATGTCTCCAACATATGATGACACAGTGGTAACACTTGTAGCATGAGCACTTGTTAGGGAAACACACTCATAGTGATAGTATTAGCTTAAAACAACCTAAATATGCAATGATACTTGTAAATCACATTCAAAGAGCCATCATAGATTATAGATCATGAAAATCTATGAACGACAGCCTAAAATAACTTGCATGCATGAGAAAATAGGCATGCAAGATAGGAGGGTGAACTTTCAAAACACAAAGAGGACATGCATGGTCATTTGGGTCTTCGTATTGCACTCGTGTTGAAGCAAGGGGAAAAATCAACTAGGTCACATTGTCACACCTTGAAGGGTTGAAGGGATGGAATGAGGGGCCTTAAGGTCTTCCCTATATGCCCATGCACTCAAAAAGACAAGGAGGGTGCATTGTCACACTCCAAAGGGATAAAGGATGATTTTAACAAGGATTTGGGCCTTCACAATGCGCCCATGTGCTCAAGGAAAAGGAGGGTGCATTTCCGCATGTTGACAGTAGGAATGAAAATATTTGTGCCTTTGTGATGCGCTTATGCACTCAGCAATAAAAATTGATCAAACAGGGTGCAGTTTTTCAACACGAAGGGGTTTCGAGCTCAAGAAGTGCACTCTGCCTGTAGGAAGCTTAGAAATAAATTCAATCGATAGGATTCGATGATAAGATGAGGAAGAGAAAGATTCACATGTCTTTATAATTGTTGTCGCATGTGTGGTGGAAGATGAAGGGTTTCAAGAATGTGGAGAGTTTCTATGTGTCAAAGCATATTAAAGCTTGCAACATCAAGATTTAGCATAAACTCCAACAAACAAATTGAAAAACAAGTGATCAACAGTAAGAAAAGCAATAAATCATGAAATGCAATAGAAGGATTTGACCTGCAAAGGGTACTTTCTTCATTGGTTGATGAAGATATTCTCAGGTTTTCCCATTTGTGTGGCCAACTCATGAAATGATTATGAAAAATAATGATTAACTAAGTTTATTTAAATAAATTAACATAAAAAAGGATTCATGCATGAGTGCCACTTGTCGTCACATGAAAGGGTCAGTTAAGAGGATTTAAGTGGGCTCCTATTTTATAGGAGTGTGCCCTCTTGTAACAATTTTTCTCATGCATGCAAGTGGATAGGGAACATGTCTTCGACATGAAGGAGTGAGCCCAAGTAGGGTCCACTTGCTCAGCATGAAAGGGTGCACTCCTTTAGCCTAAAGGAGTGTGCTCAACCCAAGTGCATGTCTTCATCATCTTAAAGATCACTTTTTCTTTTTGTAAGATATTTTATTGCTTTTGTTTATTTTTCATCCTTTTGAGTGTTTTTTGAGTGTGTGTGCATGGCAATAAGGCAAGTTTCTAAGTCTACAAAGATCATGAGTTCACCTAAACATGGAATAATTAACTCAAGCGCTTATAACGGTTAAGTAACAACACTTAAGAAACATTGACTTAAGGGGATGTGACATTAAGATAAAACTCATAGATAACAAATCAAACAACAAGATGACTCAAAGGGACTTGAAATGACAATTATAGTAGGCTCCAAAATTGACATAGGAAAAAAAATTGGAGGGTCGTTGTCGTAGCGACAATAGGTTTCCTTCTGGAATATTGACCCCACTACCATCTTGCTTGATTTATGATATACTTTGGAAAAAATAAACATGTGATAAAACCACTATCACTTTTGATGAATACAAGTGACGATAGATTTCTAAAATACTTACAAAAATGTGCATAAAATAGTTACTACAAATGGGAAGAATAAAGTGAACCTTCACCAGAAATATGTTAGCATTACTCTAATAAATATACATGTAAAGAAAAGAATTGTTAATTCATTAGAAAATAGTTTACAACCAACGAAAATCATTAAAGCGTAAATCGCATACAATTTCAAACAAGATTTGTGTTAAAGATAACAAAGTAGTTTGTTTTCCTTAACACATATGAATGTATGGACACCCAATCAACCATCACAAGAAGAGTCTTACGATGCCTTACAATATATATGTGAAATAGTTGTCTAGCTCAAATATATTTTGAGGATTAAGTAGAAGTGTCGAGATGCATAATTACAAGAAACACTCACTCAATCCAATTGTGGAACATGAAAGCTATTATTTTCTTCTCAAAAGAATAACAAGGTCTCTACAATATGCTTACAAGAGAAACCAAAGCTAAATTCCATTTGCTTTAGCCATAACGGTCTATTTATAAGAAATGAGGTGACCCTTCACCTCCCCTATGACTCTTGGACTTTCTTCATGACTCTTCAACTTCTTTGTTACCTTTTAACTTCTATGTGTCTTTTCATTTTCTTTTCATTTTCTAATTACAAAATTTATCATTTACAAAACTATAACCAAATTTATGTAAAATGTACATTCATGTCCAAATTTGTGTAATGAGTAGATATGACACTTCAATGTGGATATATTTAGTAGCATACTCATACCATGCCTTGTACTTAATAGCTATTCCATTCACCTTTTGTGCTATCTCTCAGTCATATCTTATTCTATACTCTAAAGCATATGGAAATATTGTCTTTGAATCCACTTGTAACTTGTTCTAAAGAATTGTCAATTTGGTAAGAAACATGATGGGTTATGCAACATATTGTAGAATGGTTTCCTTGGTCACTTCTAAGTCCTCTTGAACATAACATGTTTTATGACATCCAATGCTTCTTATATTTCCTACTTGATTTCTTCTTTCATCTTCACTTCTCCAGGGACACCAATAGAAGGTATCTTGTGTACATCTTGGACTAGGGCCTATAATCTAGTATGAAAAATTAGATAGGATAATATAGTATCAGTTATGTTGTTTATTAGTTGTTCATGGGATTGTACAAGAATTTTCACTTCCACTCTATCTATCTTAGCTTCTACCATGCCCTTCTTAGGAAATTCTACCCGTGCATTGGAGTATTTAGTTCCTCATTCTTGAATGAAATGTATATCCATGTGAGGAAGTTTCAATATCCTCCCCATTTCTTGCAACTCCCTTTATATCTCAAATAGAGGTGCCACTACTTTATGTAACATTATCATTTCTTCATTTGCATGTTTTATCATTTCCTGTAATTCCTTTAGCTCTTCAAGAATTGCATATTGCAAACCTTTCCTGCTAGAGCCTGTAGCAAACACACCTTTATTCTCTACAAGGATTTGTTCATTTTGTTGTCATGCATTAGCCAATTATTTCTTCAACCTTTCAACTTCGAGCGATAGATAGTCAATATTCTTCTTGGTAGCTACTATGAATGTCATGCCTATTGAAGCTATTGCTTTTGGGTTGGTTCTTATCTAAGCAATGGTATCACTTTCTATATTTATGGAGGTAGGATGGTCTATCTCATTTGGATAGTATTTTCTCCTCTCTTAGGTGATGTTTTGCTTCAAATAATCGAAGATGAAGTTTGAGATGACTAAAATCCTTTATTCTCCTGGTGTCATGATACCCATCTCACTGAGTGCAATATGTCCTTTTCTGAGGAGAGTTAGAGTTGGTAAAATGTTAAAGGTAGCTACTATTGGTTCAAATTCCTCATTATTTGATATGATTTCCTCCACTTTCTTTTCGACTAGCTCTTTGGTAATTAACTCTTCTTCTATTTTATTTGCCATTTTTTCTTCCTCCATTTTCTTTCACTCCTCTTGTTGTAGTTGTTTTACTTTATGCTCTTCCTCTTCCTATTGCTTCTTTAAAGCTTCTTCTTCGTTATTCTTTCTCAATGCCTATTTCCCCTATTTCATTACCTCTTTTTTTTCCTACTCCTCTCTTTGTCTTGCTTCCTCTTCTTGTCACTTTTTTGTGCCTCATATTTCTCTTTCTTCTTCTCATATTCTTTTGTCATATTATTTGCATCTCTATCGAATTTGAGCTTCTTATTTCTTTATCTTTTGGCTTCTTGTTCTTTATTTCTCTTTAATTTAATATTTTCTTGAATATCCATATCCTCCTTTTCTCCCCCTTCTTGATCATTTGACATTCTTGTTACTTTATAAGGGCCCGCATAAATCATTCTAGTTGCGTTGTAGCATTTCTTGACCTTTTCTTCCCCTACCCAAGAAACCGAGGCATACATTAAACTATATCTAAGTTATTTGAAATGCTTGGTAGTTATGCCTTTAGGATCATATCGATGATATCCTATTTCATTGAACTTAAAGCACTCTAGTTCTTTATTTTTTGCTTCTTCCTCTTTCAAGTTATTTAAGTTGTATGAACCTATGTATAGCAAGAAGATCAACCATGCTAATTTATTTTCCTTTTATAGTGATATAGATAACTATATAGATAGCTAGTAGCCAACCTCCTGCATCACCAACCTATCAGTCACAAATAAAGGCTGAAGATGAGGGTTTCTATATGCACCAAAGACCCTAATAAATGTATCGTTTGGAGGTGTGAATCAATTTTCAATGTCTAGTAGAGATTCCCTTGCTTCTCCTGACATACATGGTGTTGCAATATCAAATAATGTCTAATATAATACTAAAATGAATAATTCGGTTATCTTAGCATTCACATCTTTGTATCTTATTTCCTAGAGTATTTTACAATATATGTATGCTAGCAATATATTTTTTTCAAAAGCCCGTTTCCACTCCTATCTCGGGAAATTAGTCTCTGTGAAAATTCCATCCAATAAATAAGAGGACATATAGAATTCTTATTGCTCACCCTCTATTGTGTTCTTTGATATCCCAACAAGATTTTGCAATGAAATAGATATAAGTTCATCCTCATTAAAGATATCCCATTCAGGGACACAAGGGTAGACCATGTAAACCCAGTTTTCTTTAAAGAATTCAAGATTCTCTCTCCCATAAATTCTATAGCACATAGCCATCAGGTACTAATAAAGTTTCCTCAACATCTTGGTCTTATATATACCATCAAGATTTTGTCAAAATTCACTTGGTTCTTGCCACCAAGACTTGAGGATTTCCTTGGTAGGCTTCTTGAAACTGGCATACCATCTAGAATCTAGGTATTCCTGTGGCTTGGGCATGTTGTAATACATATTAGTATCGTGTGTTTGATATGAAGCAAAGAATATACATTTTAAGCTTCATACTATCATGTTCTCATGGTTGATTTGTTGTAGAGTCCATTCTATGGTCTCAGCACAAGGCAACATGCGATAGTGGGCACCAACTTTATGAAAGTTGGAATTCTTAATGTTGATGTAAACATATTTGTATTCTTCATTCTATAGAACCTTTTTTATGATGAATTCCTTGAATATTGCAGGGCATGATATAGATATTGACTTGTCAATGAAGCAAGTCGTGTCCTTGTGGATTGGCACCGTGGGCTTAATATTGTTTACTACTCCTTCAATTCTACCTTCTATTGTTTCCCTTTGTTATGTAAACATATCAAAATAGCACAAAAACATAAGAAAAAATATATCAACAACTATATAATAAGCCACTATGAGGGGGAAAACTCTCTTTACATCACATAAATGAACAATTCTTGGATAATTCAAATGAAAATACATCCTTGGTATAAATAAGGATCAAAAGGGTCAAAATATAATTATGGCCTACATAACAATAATAATGTAAGGGCTCAACAATAATAATAGTGGGTTTCTATGGGGCACAACAATAACAATATAGGGGATACACTAGTATTAGGGACCTAACATGCTCCTTTCCTTCAAAAATGTGTTGTCCTCAACACTTGAGTAGTTTTGGATGCTTATGTATGAAATACTCATCCTCCCATCTAGGATCTTCAATAGGTAAGTTCTTCCACTTTTTGAGATACTCTAAAATTGATCGATTTTGTAGTTGTCATATTCTTGTTTTTGTGATTAATTCAGGCTCCAATATGATTTTTCCTTCCTCATCAAGTTCTAGATATATTGAACTATTTTCTTGTCACCTATATCCTTCTTTAAGCATAAAACATCGAAAATTTCTGTGTACTAGCAAAGATGCGGGCAAATCCAATTTGTATGCCATAGTACCAATCTTTTGCAACACCTTATAAGGGCCATAGTACTTGGGTGATAATTTATTATCCTTCTTAGCTTGATTGAGGGATATTTTTTTATCTGTTTGTATCCGTAAAAATACCCAATCGCGGCATCAAAACGTATTTCACTACAATGCTAATCAAACTATTGTTTTATTCGATTCTACACCAGAGTCAGGTTATCCTTTAAGAGTTGGACAACTTGTTGTTGATGCTCTATGTGATCTTCCATTACTTGAACCATAGAATAGTATCTTAAAGATGATGTGATGGAAAATGGATGATAAACATAAACTTCCATAAATGGGGCCATTTTTTTGTGGTATGGAAGGAAGTGTTACACCACCATTCTACCAAAAGTAAACACATGACCCATTATGTTTTTTTATCAAATACAAAGCAACGAAGATATTATTCTAACAATTTTTTCACTATCTCAATTTGACCATCCTATTGAGGATGATAATATTTTTTATGAGCTAATTGAGAACCAAGACAATAAAATAATTGTCCAAAAATTTCCAGTGAAAATGGGATCTCTGTCACTTACAATAATATTTGGGTTTCTGTGTAGCTTTTTAATTATTTCCACAAATGCAGTAGTGATTGTACTGACCTTGAAAGGATGAGATAATTCAAAAAAGTGTACATACTTGATAAGTCTATCAACAACCACCGTGATGACACTCTTTCCTTCAAACTTGTGTAAACCTGTGATAAAATCCATTGAGACCTCCTTGCAATGCTGACTTGCAATAACTAATGCTTGCAAAAGACCTGAGGTTTTAATTATCTCAACTTTATTTTATTGGAAAGCCAAACTCTCTACCATAAAATTTTGAATATCATATTTAATACCATCCCAAAAAAATTACTTTTTTACCTTGTGGTAAGTTTTTAAAAATCTTAAGTGCCCTCCTACAAGAGAGGTGTGTAATTCCAAAATCCCGTTTTTTTGCTGTGGAATTCTTAAATAGATATAAGTGATATTTGTACCATAGTGAATCATTTTTCCAAATAAATGTATTAGATTCACTGGGATCTTGTTGCAACTTTTGAATTAGTTTCCACACCTCTACGTCATTCTTCCATTCATCCATTGCTTTAGTTATCAAATCATGTTTAATAATAGAAATGGCATAGAGCAATGCTTCCACATCCTCATCCCTTCTTGAAAGCGCATATGCAATAAAATTTTACTTCCCTTTTTTGTAGGTGATTTCAAAATCATAACCCAACATCTTTGTGACCCATTTTTTCTTCTCTTTTGAAGATAACTTTTGTTCCAAGAAGTATTTAAGACTATCATGATCTATTTTTACCTCAAAATGCCTTCCCATTGGGTAAGGGTGTAATTTCTTCAAAGCATGTAGTATTTCCAACATTTTTTTTCTCAAAATAAGTTTCTATAAATACTTTCCCTTGATTGGATGGTTGTGGGTCATTCTTGCATTAAAACAAAACCAATGGGATCTTGAGGCATCATATTCCACAATAAAGGTTTTTTTTAAAGTTTGGCATAGCTAATACTGGAGCTCAGTACATTTCCTGTTTAAGATGTTCAAAGCCCTTAGTTGCTTCCAAAGTCCAAAAAAAATCATCTTTATTCAATAATGTTGTTAGTGGTGCCACTATTTTCTCATAATCCTTAACAAACTTGCCACAATACCTTGTCAACCCGAGAAATCATCGAAGATGTTTTAAGGCTGTGGGCATTTTCCATTCCTTTATGGATTTAATTTTGTTAGGGTTTACCTTAACACCATCATGAGATATAATATGGCTCAAATATTCCACAAAGAAACATTTGGATGGTTTTGTGTAATTATTTCTCCTCCAATAGTTTAAGCAACCTGTCAACATGTTGAATATGATCTTTCCAAGACTTTTTGTAGATTAGTGTATCATAAAAAAATACTAACACAAATTTTCTAAGGAAGGGTTTGAAAATGGAATTCATCAAACCTTGAAATGTTGAAGGTGCATTGGTAAGGCCAAAAGGCATGACCAAAAATTCATAATGACCTTCATGAGTTCTTAATGTTGTTTTCAGAATGTCTTCTATCTTCACTCTAATTTGATAATATCCTCAGAAAAGATCTAGCTTGGTGAAGTAAATTGTTCCAGGTAGTTCATCCAACAATTCATCAATGACGGGAATGGGAAATGTATTTTTAATAGTGAGCTTATTAAGCTCTCTATAATCTAGACACATGCATTATGATCCATCCTTCTTGTGAACCAATTCTACTTAAGAAGAGAAATAACTTTGGTTAGGTTGAAGTATACCTGTCTCTAGCAATTTTGCAACCATACATTCAATTTCACTCTTCTAGGCATAGGGATATATTTGAGATCTTATGCCCTAAGGAACACTTCCTGAAATCAACTGAATAGCATGATCATGATTGAAAATAGTTGGGAGGTCTTTGGAAGCCTCAAATACCTTGGAATATTTGTCAATGCCTCTTTGGAGATCTAGAGAAATGGATGACTTAGATGTTTTAACATCTAGTGATCATAATTGTGCAATTACATGTCATTGTTCATTCTTCAAAATATTTATCATGCCAATAGAGATAATTATCTTCCTAGGTTTCCCTATGATACCTCTTAATTCAATTTCCTCTCCTTCCCAACAAAATTTCAAGAAAAGTTCATGAAAATTAAAAGATATCATCCCCAAAGATTGTAACCATTGGACTCCTAATACAACATCAGCACCACCCATTGAAATGGAAAGAATTGGACTATTCAATATATATTCCTCTATGATTATATAAATATTATGGAACTTCCTTGAGCATTTTATAGTTCCTCCATTTGTAACCATCACTTGACACTAAGGTGCTAGATATAGAAAGCAATTCAAATCCTTGGTTATCTTACAATGAATAAAATTATGGGTGCTACCTAAATCAATAAACATTATTACATTCTTCTTCTTGATATATCCTTATATATTGAGAGGTCAAGGAGTGGTAATTTCCACCAATGAATTACAAGATATCGTCAAAATCATTTCTTATTTTTCAACCCTTGGGGTTGGTTCCTAGTGTATATCTTCTTCTTTTGATGTTTCTTGTTACTTTTCTTCCTCTTCACATTCTATGTAAAATAATTTCTTGTCAACACACTTACTACCTTTCACGTATTTGCTATCACAACTATGAACAAAGCCATTTTTAGAATTTTTCCTCCAGTTGTTGTGGTGTCAACCTTGTAGGTTGTGGGAGGCAGAGCAAAAAGACTTCCTTCTTTATAGTTATGAGTGGTAGAAGTCTTTGTTGCCATAATTTTTCTTTCAACTTTTCTTGCCACCCTAAATGCAATATATAATGTTTTAGGTTCCCAAAGGTGAACTTCATGTTGGATGTTATCCTTTAAATATCCTAGGAATACATCAATAAAATGCCCCTCTAGAATATTAGTTACCTTGATATTCACTCTTTGGAAGTCCTTAATGGGCTCCGCAACTGAACCCTTTTGTTTGAGATTTATCAATTGGCTATAGATCGTATTTCTCTTTGTATCCTCAAAATGTGTTATCAATTACTCTATAAAAATTATCCAAATGACAAGTGATTTATGAGAACAAATCCAATGATACCACACAAACTGATTGGGTTCTAAATATAAATATGTAATGCACACCTTTTGTATGCATTGCATATCATGTAGATAAAAAAAAGGCTCCATTTGTAGAATCCATGTTATCGGATTCTTGCCATCAAACTTCCTCATATCAACCTTTGGAATATTATTGGTCTTCAACACAAAGTTAGAGTCACTAGAATCATGATTCGCATTCCTTTTCTTCTCATCATGAGTTCCATGGACTACCTTGTCAGCACTAGGAAGCCTTTCTTGTAACAACTTTGTCAGACCTTCCATGTTTACTTTTAATTCCATTTTTATGTATGCTTTTAAGCCTTCCATTTTTATTCTAAACCATCATATTAGCTTCCAATTCATTTTTGGTTTCTCTTTGTGATAACAAAAATTATTGCACTTGTTCCTGTAATTTAGATATATCATGTTGCATTTCTTCCTCTTCTTCATGTGTCTTAGTAGAGCTTTCTGAGGGCCTAATGAGTGTAGAATGTTTTGGGTTGGTAGGAATTTTGAAAGAAATTAATAATATATATGCTTCACTATGCCTTTTAAATCACTTCCAAATTATTCTCAAATAAAAGTTATGCCAATTTAAAAATACACACCGTTTAAGAGCTTGATTTGAAATTTGTTCATAATGTTGAACTTGAAACTATTGTATCTATGTTAATTTGACCTCCCAAGGTCTGAAATTGTAACTTGAGGTATCCCTTTGTATATTCTTTCGAACCCCGCTAGTTATACTAAGATTGGATTCTTCAAGTTAAATTTATGCCAAATCTCCCACGATGACATGATTATGGACTAGCCTAGTAAAGCGAAATTGTGTGGGATTCCACGTGCCATTATTTCAACCTTTGGCCCTTAAAATGGACCTACCTAAACAATTAAATTTCATGCAGTTTTGGTTACTTTTTATATAATTCTAATCTGATGCTCAAAGAGAAAGTTATGATGTTTTTCCCTGAGACACATATTTGATACTGAATTCTAGAGCATACGGAAACGCAAACTTCCTTGGACCATATCTCTGAAAATAAAACAAAAAAATGTATGAAATTGTAACTAAATGTTAATAAATATTTCAATTCCACATTATAGAAATTTCATGGTCTGAAGCTTAATAGAAAATAACTTATAGCAAAAATTCCACAATGACCTGTTTGAAGCAGTGAAACCCTAAAACCAAGAGCCTTAAAACAAAAAGTTATGTAAGTACATCAAAATAGCAAATAAACATAAGAAAAAATAGATCAGTAATTATATAATAAGCCACTTTGAGAGGGAAACATGCCTTTCCATCATATAAATGAAAATTTCTTGGATGATTCAAATGAAAATATCTCCTTGGTATATATATATAGGATTCGAAAGGGTCAAAATATAATTAGGGCTTTGATGAGCCTCAGTATTGCAACAAGAATGTTGAAAATCCCAAGGCTACCAACTTAGATTATCAACCTGGGGTTCGTAAAAACTAAGAGGTGTCAACACTATATGTGTAACATGCAATGTTTCCTTCTTTCATTGATTTGATGCAATGAAGTGAATGCCATGAAATCCAAGCCTAAACTAATTGCATAAATGGAAATGTTACTCTATTTGCAAAAAGGAAACCTAATTACTTTTGCAGAGAGGAAATACTAGTTACTTTTGCACAAATGAAAGGCTATTATACTTTTCATGAATGTAAATGTTAATCCTATTTGTAGAAATGTAAACATTAACCTATTTGTAGAATGTAAATGGTACATCATCAGGAAGCCTAGTCTATGCAATAAAAATAATAATGTTGGAAATGGAAACCATTACTTATGATGTATGAAACAAAATAAATCATTTTTTAATCACTACATTCAAGATAGATTTTTTCAATAGAGTTCATAAGGTGCTTCATAAAATAATCATGAAAATCATCATTATGTTCTTCAAGTCATGAATTTGTCCACTAACCATAACTGCAAAGGTGAATTGCACTAGAGAAGAGCAAGTCTTAAGAGGTTTTTGGTCTTACCCAATCATGTTTTTGGAGCCCAGGGTTAATTATTCAAGTCTAAGGGACAAAAACCAATCTTTTGGAGTAGATCTGGTCAAGTTTACACATGCTACAACAGTGCTACAGGGCTTCTACAGGAGGTGCTAGAGGAGCAGCAATATTACTACAAGAGTGAGATAACTTGTCAAATTCCCAAGTAAATCAAATGAAAATGAGATGGCATTTTTTTATTAATTAGGATTCAATAAGACTCTGGTCCAAGTGGAATCAACCCAAAATACACTTGTTAATATGTGTTAAAAAATAGCAGAAAATTACTACCCCAACAACCAAAAATTCAAGAACTAGTGAGCTAGTTAACCTACCAAATGCCTAACCTAATCAAGTGAAAATGCTATGGGTAAATTTTTTTATTAACTTGAATTTTTTTATGACCCAATAAAAATGGAATCAACTTAAATGAATCTCATTAACACATTCTAAAAAATAGCATAAAATTACTACTATTTTTCTACAAGGGACTTCCAAAAATTCTACATTTGTGAACTAGTAAACCAATCCAAGTAGCTCAATGATGAATATGAATTTTCAAATATGTTCTTAGGATGAATCATGCTTTTCAGTCTGTAAATAACTTGAAAAATATCTCACTTCAATCATTTAACCTATATGACCTACAACAAAAGAGGCATGAAAAGTAAGTACATAAATAAGACATTAAAAAGAAATTAAAAAAAAAATATACAAGAGGGATCTAAGGCTCTAGGGATGCCAAGCACAAGAAACTTGGATTCCTATGGAGGAAAGTAATATTTAGAGGCTAAAAATGGCACCAAACTTCATTATTTGAATTAATCTAAGTACATCCCTGCTAGAAATGAAAGTGGAGCTGCTAAATAACAAGTTTTCTCCACATGAAGACTAAGAAATGCATGCCCCTATAGGAAAATTAGAATTTGTACTTATACAAATAGTTGAAGAAGAATTATCCTTGAAATGAGGTAGCTTTCCCCTCCAAAATCCCTCAAAAAGTGGATTTGGTTCCCAACACTAGGAATCTTCATTAACTGACTGGGAACACACTCCTAGATTTTCTCAATCAATAAAGTTATAGAATTTGTCAATAATTTTGTGATATTCAGTTGATTTATTATCCAATCTTGTTCCATCCTGTAGTAGGGAGCAAGATCCTATATTATCTCATTCAGAATTTACTCCATATTCTCTCAAGATTCTACAAAAATAAATAATATTAGGCACATAATATACAATTATCTCTAAACCTTTTAAGAACATATTAAAGCTAAAATAACATTATTAAGTGTAGAAGGAGAGATTTAATACAACTTTTATGTGCCTAGGAACAGTTAGATGGGCATTAATCTGTGTCTAATTTGGAGGTCCATCATACCCCCCCTACTGAAATTGTTTCTCATCCTCTAAGAAACCTATTCATCTTCTTTCCCTATTGTTCTTCTTTTATGCCTCAGATGACTTTTCTAACATCCCACACTAATGTGGATGTAGATACCTCTATTGAATGGAACCTTACATGCTCTTCAATTTCTTCCTTTATCTTTGGCTCAACCTTTATTTCTGCTCTTTTTTTTTTCCTTTCTTCTTATCCTTTCTTTGATTTCTCCCCTCTCAATATCAACTTCTTATTTTGCTAAGTCCTCCTCCACATTTATCACTATGAACGAGTGAATTTTCCTTTTTCTTCCATAAGTTTTGGTGTTTGTTTTGCACTTAGGTTTTTTTTAAGATAGAGGTAGAATGAACAATTTGTTTACACTATTTGGAAGGCAGAAAATTTCAAGCTTAATTCTAAAACTATTTGATTCCCCTTCTCATCATGCTTAAAGAAACACCCATACTTCAATTTTTATATTCCTAACTTTTATCACAAATTTTCTACAAGAAGTGTTGTTGAAGAATTAAAGAGTTTTGCAGTCTTCTTGTCCACGAATAGCGAGGGAAAATATGTACTTACCCTTTCTCTCATGATTCTTTCCTCCCTCTTAAGGTTTGAGGGCAATTTTATCCACTATCAAGCTTCTTGTAGCAACCTGTTACTTTCTTGTAGCACTTTATTTGCTCCTTGTAGCAACTATTTTCTTCCTATAGTAGTGATGGATCCAAGAGGTGGTGGGTCCACCTTTTATTTTTTTGTTTTTTTTTATTATTTATTATTTTATTATTTTTTATATTTTCCTCTTTTTTCATTGCATGCAAAATAAAATTAGGGTGATTTTTGTTAACTGAGTTAGCCATCACTCACCCCTTCACACTCCTTGTCCTCTATCATGACTAAATGATTACAACCCAATTTCTCAAGTCATATTCATTTTTGTCTTGTTCCTCTCCCACATGTGCGGGTGTCTTGGTGGAAAAGTGAAGTTAACTGCTAGATAAGGTCGAGGTTGCTCTGCTACTAATTTTTCCTATAATAAAAAATTTCCTTCATACACTTACAATGTTTTTCAAGCTAAAATAATTTTGTAGGAAAGGTTTAAATAACTACATACTTGAGTCTTACCCTAGGTGTGTTTTTGCAAGTGATATTGAAGTTGTTGATATGACTGTTGAAGTTGCCTTTGGTGGTTATGACGCTGATGTGTTGATTTATTTGGTTGCATGGAAAATATGGACATGAGTGAGGTTTCTTTTGAGTGTCTTCTAAGATGTCATTGCCTTATATCCCTTTCTTCCTACAATATAAGAATTTTACACCTCAATGATGCAGGTCCTTTGTCTTTCATGCACGTGTTGTTGCTGGTTGGGTGATCAAATACACTTTGGATTGTTGTATGAATGCTTCTTCTTCTATGATGATGATATTGAAGCACCCTACAGGAGGTCCTATAGGTGCTTAGGTTCTTGTTTTTTATGGTGTGTTCTTGTCTGAAATCAAGATTATGCTTTTTCCATGTTGGTGGTGATCCTACAACACCCTACACGATGTCCTATAGGTGCATAGAAAATTTATTATGTGTAACCTTAGATATTTGTTTTTCCACATGCTATAAGTGATCTTATAGAAGCCTATAGGGTGCCCTATATGTGCACAAAATTTATTTCCACAAAGTATCAATATGATGGAGTTTTGAATAAATGGAGTATCAATTGCTACAACACTATCCAGAACCGTTTTTTATGTGCTTTTTTTACTAGACTAATGGAAAGAGAACCTTATTATTTGGGATTGGTGAGTGAAGGTCATGAAGAAGTGAAATGATGATAGACAGGACAAAAAAATTGACCTTTTTCACTAACTTGTGGCTTCCTACTGTATTCTTATAGGGTTTGTGTAGACTGCTACAGGACTGTGTGTCTTTTTGTAGTAGTCACACAGACCCTTCTAATATTATATTATCCTTCAGATAAAGCCTTCAATAACATTGATAATTCATGATAAATATAAGGACAATGATTAGAAGCCTCTATTTTGTTGAAAATGATGGAAGAAGAGGTGAAAATGGATATTTTTTATTGAAAAAGATGATTGTTTGAGTGAATAAGTGGCTAAATTGTGTGGCATATGGGTGATGGTGGTTTGCTAGACTTATTTCATCATTCTAGTAAGGAAAACATAGGATCTAACCCCTCTCTCTATGTCAATCACAATCTTGTAGGAATTCTTGTCACTCTTGTCGCAATTCTGGAACACTCTTGTAGCAAAATTGTTTTATCCATATCTCTCAAACAATAGTTTATATTAACCTAAATTTGTTTTAGCATGTTTCCATAATCCTTAGGCACCTCCCCATAAAATATCTTGGCCAATGGATTCACACACCTCAAGGGAAAAGTAAAAATGGTTATACGTGATAGAGACCAATTTCTAAAAAAATGTGCATTGGAATTTGCTGAAATTTCTTGAGCATGGTACCATCATCCATATGCATCTCCCCATGAAATATATTGGCCAATGGATGCACGGTTTTCAAGATATGGTAAAAATATTTTTTTCCCTATGTATTTTGGCTTCCTGTAACAAAACAGAACCTTCCTATCGCATTTTAGGACAACGAGGGAAATGAATGGGAAAGGCTTGGAAATAATGGGTTGATGTTGGAAAAGGATGAGGGTGATGGATTGAAATTTCCTTGGTCTTGTTGGAGCATTTAGGCAAAAGAGAATAAATCCCAAGTTTGGCTTCTTTTGACTAGGTTTTTGATCAATTTTTTTCTTTTGGTGCTAAATTGTTCTTATTTCTTACAAACGTTGGAGAGCACCTGCATTCATCAAAGAGAGATATGTGGAGCAAACAATTTTTTTCCTCTTCATTTTTCATTTTTTTATTTCTTTCCTAGGCCTACTAGCTACCTCAATGAGGTTTTCAACTCGTAGGTTTTCATAGGCGCTTCAAAGGAGGTTTTCACCTAGGATCTTTTCCTTTTTTTCCCTTTTTTTATGTCCAACCCACTAACTACCTCAAGGAGTTTTTCAATCATCGACCCAATATTAGGCACCTCAAAAGAGGTTTTCTCCTAAGATTTTATTCTTTTCCTTTTTTTCTCTCTTTTTCCATTTTTAAAATTTCTTTTTTTTTCTATCCTACTCTACTTGTTAAAAAAAAAATCTCTTTCAAATGTATGAATATTTCCAATGAAGCCATGTGCATAATAATATGATAGATAAACTCATGTGTAGGCTCAAAACATATGCTTTGACATGTACCTGAATATTCAAGACAAAATGCTTTTACTTTGATGATATCAAGCATTGTTGAAGAAAAGAGTGAAGCTCCATCTTGTTGATTTTCTAGAACCAAACCTCAATATAGTTTTGATGCCCTTGGTTCACTTGCTCATTTGAATCATTCTTCATGTCACATTTCTCTATGCCATTCAAGTCTTCTACTTTTCTGATTAGTCCCTTGCACACATAAAGGATATAATGGTAAGCATAACATAAACTCTTCAATCTTGGGCTCCATTTTTTGCTCTCAATAAAATGTGATACATGATTCTTCTGGATCTTTTTCTTCTAGATGTTGTTCTTCAATGACATCAGGAAAATATTTTTGTAATACTCTTCCTTAGCTAACATGAATATCATTTATATCAATAGGATTTGTTTGAAAGTGTTGTGCCTCAACATTATAAGTGGGTTGAGTTACTTCGTTGTCTGGGTTTGGAAATGGTGGTACATGTATTTGAGTGGGAGTGTATATTTGAGATGGATGTGGTTGGGGTTGTGGTTGGGGTTTCCGTTGTGGTGGAAGTGGATGGTAGGGATAGAATTTAGTTGGGTATGGAATATATTGAGAAAAATATTGAGGATATTGTGGATTTCTCCCATCGGGTTCTTGCCAACCTTGTTGCCAAGATTGGTTTTGGGGTTGAGATGGCCAAGGTTGCCAAGGAAGGGGTGGGTTCCAATTACTTTGAGATGGATGTGCATAATCTTGAAATTTTGAATTAGATTCTTTCATCATATCAAGTTGACTAGGCTACCATGGTATTCTTTTAACTATATAACATAGCTTCTTTGGTGATTGAATTGCTCCATTGTCCTCTTGCTAAACTTCTTTCAACCTCGGTAATGATGGGAAATATTTAGTAGCAAGTGATTCTGCATGGATAACACAAATATCAACATCCTATTTTTCCTTATTTTTCATTCTTAACATTTCTACTTGTTCACTTAGATTTCCAAGAATTCTTATTTTAAAGTTATCAAGGAAATTTCCAAGTTCATCTTTACTTACCGATCTTGATGCTAATTTACTTACCCTTTCCCTTCCTCTTGAGATGTGCTTGCATGTTTCACAAATTTCTTAAAATGATAATTGGTATACATCCCATCTACTCATGAGATTAAGAAGATCAATCCACTCATCCCTAATTGTTCTAAGTAAGAGGGTTTTTAGTGTGTCAGATCTTAAATGATGTAATTTTTCCCTCTTAACATTATACATAAATATGTCTATTACATCATCAAGGCTCTCATCTTATTTTTTATTCATTCTAAATATTTCTTCTTTAGGATCATGATCTTTATATTTTTCTAAAAATATCTTTTGTATATCATCCCATGACCTTATTGAATTAGTCCCTAAACTCATGAACCATTTAAGAGTTCTATCCTTCAATGTTCCCTGAAACAATCTCAATTTTTGAGTGTTTAGTAAGTAACCATAATATCTACAAAGGATTTAAAATTAAAAGAGAAGGGTTTTTGAATCCTCTGGCCTCATAACATGGAAGTTGAGAAGGAAATATGGAGGGATGTCCTTCATATGAACACTAATATCAGTATCTTGAATGGGAAATCCAAGAGGATCTTCTTCATTGTCATCACCTTTACCCATTTATTCTACATTCTCTTCCTCCTCCTCTTCTTCTTCTACCGGAAAAAATGGATGGTGATGTGGTTCTTACCACATGATGTGATCAAGTAAGGGGGGGAGGGGAGGTAGAGAGGCTGTGGTATTGAATAATTTTTTTGTTTTTGTGTTTTTTTAATGAAAATTCTAATGCATAGCAATTTTATGTTTTTGAAATGAAAGATGCCTAATGCATTTTTTTTTGTTTTTGCAAAAAGTAAAAGAAATGGATCAACTAGGAAAGAAAATAATGCGTGCTTTGACACCTCCTCGGCAACGACCAGAAAGTGATGAGCCTCAGTATTGCAACAAGAATGTTGCAACTCCCAAGGCTACCAACTTAAATTATCAATTTGGGGTTTGTACAAACATAAGAGGTTTCAGCACTATATGTGCAGCATGCATTGTGTCATTCTTTCATTGATCTGATGCAATGAAGTGAATGCCATGAAATCCAAACCTAAACTATTTGCAGAAATGGAAATGTTACTCTATTTGCATAAAGGAAACCTAATTCCTTTTGCAGAGAGGAAATCCTAGTTACTTTTGCACAAAGGAAAGGCTATTCTACTTTGCATGAGTGTAAATGTTAATCTTATTTGCATAAATGTAAACATTAATCTATTTGAAGAGTGTAAATGGTATATCAAAAGGAAGCCTAGTCTATGCAATAAAAACAAAAATGTTGGAAATCGAAACCATAACTTAAGATGTATGAAACAAAATGAATCATTCATTAATCACTGCATTCAAGGTAGAATTTTTCAACAAATTTCATAAGGTGTTTCATAAAGTAATCATGAAAACCATCATTATGCTCTTCAAGTCACGAATTTTTACACTAACCATAACTACAGAGGTGAATTGCATTAGAGAAGAGGCAATTCTTAAGAGGTTTTTGGTCTTACTAAATCATGTTTTTGGAGCCTAGGGGTCATTATTCAAGCCTAGTAGAAAAAATAAATAAATAAATAAATAAAAATAAAAAATAAAAAATCAATCTTTTGGAGCAGATCTGGTCAAGTTTACACATGCTACAAGAGTGCTACAATGCTACTACAAGAGTGTTATAGGGCTACTACAGGAGTGGCAGGATTGCTACAGGAGTGAGTTATCTTGTTGAATGCCCAAGTAAATCAAATGAAAATTAGATGGGAAATTTTTTTATTAAGTAGGAATTCCTTGGAATTTGTTCCAAGTGGAATCACTCCAAAATACCCTTGTTAACACACGCTAAAAATAACATAAAATTACTATTAAAAAAAAATCAAGAACTAGTGAGCTAGTGAACCTACCAAATGCCTAATATAATCAAGTGAAAATGTTATGGGGTAATTTTTTTTATTAAATTGAATTTTTTTATGACCCAATAAAAGTGGAATCAACTCAAATGAAGTTCATTATCACGTTCTAAAAAATAGCAGAAAATTACTATTATTTTGGTACAAGGGACTTCCAAAAATTCTACATTAATGAAATAGTAAACCAATCTGGGTAGCTCAATGATGAATATGAATTTTCAAAGTTGTTATGAGGATGCACTATGATTGTGACTCTGTAAATAACCTATAAAAAAACTCACTTCAATCTTTTAACCAATAAGAGATGCAAGTGAAAAAGACATACAAAGGAAATAAAGAAAGTATACAAGAGGGCTCTGAAGCTCCAGGGATGGCCAAGCCCAAGGAAACACAGAGTCCTATGGAGGAAACCAATCTTTAGAGCCTAAAAATGGCACCAAACTTCATTAATTGAATCAATCCAATTACATCCCTTCTAGAAATGAAAGTGGAGTTGCTAAATAACAAGTTTTCTCCACAAACAGACTAATAAATGCATGCTCCTAGAGGAAAATTTGAAATGGTACTTATACAAATAGATGAGGAAGCATTCTCCTTAAAAGGAGGCAACTTTCCCCTCCAAAATCCCTCAAAATGTGGATTTGGTTCCCAACACTAGGAATCTTCATTAAATGATAAGGAACACTCCTAGATTTTCTCAATCAATGGAGCTCCAGAATTTGTCAATAATTTCATGACATTCAATTCATTTATTATCCAACCTTGGTCCATCCTATAGTAGGGAGAAAGTTCTTATATTATCTCATTCAGAATTTACTCCATATTCTTTCAATATTTTGCAAAAATAAATAATATTAGGCATATAATATGCAATTATCTCTAAACCTTCCTAAGAACATATTAAAGCTAAAAAAACATTATTAAGTGTAGAAAGAGAGATTTAATATAGCCTTTATGTGCCTAGGAAATGTTAGATGGGCCTTAATTTGTGTCTCATTTGGAGGCCCATCAGTTCTATATAACAATAATAATGTAGACACTTAAAAATAACAATAATTGGTTTCTATGGGGCACAAAAATAACAATATGGGGGCTACACTAGAATTATAGGGACATAACACCATTACTGACCCTTTTCTTATCAATGGAGGTATTCTTTTTGTGGATGAAGATACATTGACGTATGGAAGATATACTATCTCTGGAAGTTCAAATTCATTCATTATAGAGAGACACAATTAGTCCAAAAAATCTTATTATACTTCTTGTTATGTTTGTATATTCTCACTATAAAAATAAAATGTGCTTGGTGCTTAAGCGTAGTTGCATCAGACAAGGGTAAGCTTAAATTCTTAGTTCACTTGGAATTGGAAAAGCTAGATGAATCCAAGAGCTATTACAAGAAAATTACCTTCTAGTAGAGGTTATAAAGGAGGTTTTTAGTGTTATAAAATTGGAAAAAAAATGTCAAAAAAACATCCGCTAAAACATCCATTTGTGATAGCGAATGTTTTAGCATAGATTATAATAGAACTTCATCACAACTGAAAAAAATAGCGGTCGGAGGTTTTAGTGTATGTTTTTTTGCAATGCGCTTCATAGAACAAGTAGCACCAGTGCGCTACATATATAAAAGCATCGGACTACATACATAACTAAAAGCACAAAGGAATTGAATACAAAGAACATCGGTGCCTAAAAATGTATACCACATCGGTGCTTATATATCAAAAAACTCCCCAGTGCACTGTTTTAAAGAACAACACCAGGGCACGCAAAAAATAATTGTAGTCCTGGTGCTTTTGTTTAAACTTGCATCATTGATGTGTATTGTTTGTATAAACGCACTAGTGCGTTAGTGGTATAAAAGGGCAGGTGTTGTTAATTTTAATAATGCATTGGGTCTGGACATATTATTTTGTAGGACTGAGGTGGTAGTCCTATGAATCACTGGTGTGTTAAAAATTACAATACACTGAGGTGTTAATTGCAAACAATACCAGTGCTTGAAGAAGAAAATGCCTCAGTGATGTCATTTTCCGAAAATGCCGGTCATGAAAAAATATGTCGTCACGATGCTTTTATATAACATAACACACCAACGCATTTTTATGTTATGGACGCACCGGTTTTTTGTATAAGATTTTCTCTTTTTTGGAAACATCAACCTGTGATAGTGCAATTATTGTAATTTTTTTAATTCATTATTCTTCGAAAAATTTACATATATCTTATAGCATTATTCATATAAATAAAATTTGATTAGTGCATTTGTATATGATGTTTGGATTAATTTTTTATATTATTATATTTTGCATCTTTTCATTATAATATTTAATCATCCATATATTTAATCAGTGATGTAACATTTAACATCGATATTTGATAATACAATAGAATAAATTAAGATGTTTTTTATTATATATCAATAAGAGGCTCTTTGTCATACAAAATATGATCGTTATTGGTAACCCCTTGTCTCAATTGGGACACTATGTCCATATTTACATTAACTAAATGTCTTATTTTCATAGACAATTATTTCAAAAAATACAACAGGTTGCATTGATATCCAAATAGATCATAATCATTCATTGGAATTGTTGTCAGTGCTCGAGCTACTTCCATGACTTGGGTTATTTGCAGGAATATTTTGTTGATTTCAATGATTGTTTTCGTCTTTTTGATCTTGTTCTATCGGCAAACATAAAAATAAAGTGCAATGAGTCTATCTACATTGGTGAGAATAATGAATACTAAAAAAAATAATATACATCAATGTAAATTGAATAGAAATGTACCATAGTAAGAAGTGACTCATAAACTATGCACATGGTTTCAAAACCAAGTCTCATGACTTGTTTCAATAAGTCTTTTGTTGGCTTAGTTCTTTATTTTGTTTTTTGCGTGTTTTAAACCCCATTATAAATCATAGATTTAATATAAATAATTTTTGTGTTCTATTAATTATAAACTCAGAGAAGTAAAACAACATAGATATTTACAAGTTCCACAATTAACTTTTGATATGCCAACTTATACACATGACCCATATTTAAACCA
This sequence comes from Pinus taeda, assembly GCA_000404065.3. Classification (NCBI taxonomy): domain Eukaryota; kingdom Viridiplantae; phylum Streptophyta; class Pinopsida; order Pinales; family Pinaceae; genus Pinus; species Pinus taeda. The sequence goes on from APFE030688912.1 coordinate 72,862, forward strand.
ATGTCAATCAATTCTTCTGATGGCTCTTCTTTGTATGTTAGCACCTATTTGAAGACATTCAAAGATGGTTGTTGTAAAACAATATAAAATATACAAAAATGAAACCTTGAGTTGTTATAAGGAAATATTAACAATTACTCACAAACTTTAATATCAACCATTTTCTTCCTTGTCGTTATGTTTTATGTGCTAAATGAGTTCCATTTTGTTTTCTTTTCCGCAAGAAAATACTTGAAAATTAATATTTAATGTTAAATTATTTTTATATGTACATATTCAATCATGATTACATACATTTGAAGCATCTCGTTGTTGAGATGGCTCCTCCTATGATGCAATTATGTCCATTTCTTTGACCATTTCCTTGTACATGTTTTTTGGCATTCCTACTAGCACGTTTTGCATATCAGCTTGTTAATCATTTGGGATTTTCATAATCTTCCTGAAAAATGTAGTAAATTATTTTTATATTTGATATATGAAAACTAAATATCATAAAATTGATATTAATAAATGAATGGTTTATAGTAATATATACATATAATTCTAGAAAATCATTTAGTTATGAATATTACCTTTTGAATGATTTTTTTTGCTGTATTTTTTTCTATTGCAAGCCTGACATGTCTCATTGACCACTACTCTGGAAATGCTTCCTATAGTTTAGATATAATTGGGTTCTTAGAATCATTGAATTGATTTTTGTATTGTAAGTGGAAAGTACGTCTATACGTTTGTTCCACTAGATCCCTCATAGATTTGTAAAAAAATCCCCCCTTTCATTAACCTCTAGCACCACTCTAGATGAGCTAAAAACCAATTCATCGTCATTTACATCTTCTATAATAATAAAAAAAAAAATCTTAGAATGATATTGATCTTTTCCTTCGTTGTTACTTCTTATAGAATATTAAACATATATGAATTAATAAATTGTTTGAAACATGTTATCTAATATTCTTGAGTATATTATTAATGAAAATTCAAAACAAATAAATTCACTGAAGAATATTTTTTCATACATATGATTCATCCTTCAGTAATTTTTCTATCATGCTTTTACGCTCTTCTGCACTTAGATTAGAAATAATCTTATCGACCTTCTTCATTTTATGGCTCTACATGACACAATCTAAATAATACATATTAGTTAAACTTACATATAGTTCAAACATATTAAGTTTGTAAAGAATTTATAAAGAGCTTGCCTTCTCTGAATTTTTTGTTGCACTATCATTGTGTCATTCAATATTTTTGTTACTTGACACATTCTTAGACATTTTTTATCAATATACAACCTGTACCATTTAGTATAGAAAGCATTCAATATATTTTATACATAAACCAAATAATTTTCAGCAAAAAAGAGCTTTGGTAACGAGTTTGTTTATTTGAATAAATGTGTCACTGTGTTTATTCCATTAAACACACCAGTATTTAATTGTTTAGCAGTGTAGGGAAATGAAATTTTGTAGTCACATAAGCAAGAAGAAGCAAGGGTTTAAGGTAAGTATTGATTTTTTTGTTTTTTTCTGAATTTTAATTAAACTTAAATAGGAATAGAGGTCATAAAAAAATTTACCAATAAAATCAATAGTAATTTTTTTATTATACATGGTTTTTATTTTATTTTTCCTGAATTGTGAATAAATCTAATAAAAATTGTTACAAATTTTACGAGTAAAATTTAAAAATTTTATTATCCAGGGTTTTAAGTGAATCGCCATACTTTTCAAAATATGATCTTTCTACATGTCCAGAATATTTATGCTACTCCACAATGCTCCCAGTATGTCTCTCTTGCAAATGATATCTCTTTTAATTCAACCCTAACATAAATTGTAAAAAAAATATTAGTAAAATAAACAATAAAATTCAAAAATTTTACTATCTAGGGTTTTGAATGAATCATCATATCTTTCAACTTCTGATCTTCTGAATAGTTCTACTGCTCCAAAGTATTCTTGTTGTTGCACAATGCTCCTAGTATGTCTATCTTGCAAATCGCTCCCTTGAAATTTTGGGAAAGATAATGAAATAGTGAATAACTTTTTCTATTTAAAAGAATTTAAGAAATTAGATTTCGAAAAATCAATTCCACACATTTTTTATTTTAAAAAACAAGAAAAAGTTTTGTTTTTTTTCACTTTATCCAAACATTGGTGCATTCAATAGTAAAGAGCACCATTGTGTTTATAAGAAAAGTGCATCAACATCGCTGAAATGCCAAATTTTTTCAATGCACCAACATGATACAATTTTTTTTTCTAACTCCCGAAATGGTGTGATTATTTTTTTTAATGCAATGGTGTGGTTTGTATTTAAATGCATCAATGTTTTAATTGTTATAAGAGCACTGAGATGGTTGAATTTGTTTTTATTTTTTAAATTATGGAAATAGGTGTGTACCAGTGTTGTTTTTTTTATTTAACTCATATGTGTGTTTTTGTACAAGAGCGTTGATATGATAACATATTTTATATTTTTCATAATTTCATAAACTGGTGTGGGTATTATTTGAATGCCCTAGTGTTGTAGTGATTTAAATGCATCGGTGTGATTTGTTCTGATAAGCACACCCTTAGGGTTTAAAAGTTATCTGAAATTTTATTTTCACATAGAGTGGCATATTAATCTTAAATTATCCTTTAAGACACATCCACATGACTTACAGTAGTTCATAGTATACATTTTCTGCTTAAATTTGCCTTATTCTTGAAAAATTGTTTGAAAACTATATTGAAATTCATATTGTAGTTATATGGTTCTCGAAACTAATTTTAGATATGCACACAAAATTTTATTTATGATTTTTCTCAAATGCAAGGACAAAATCTCAATAATATCAAATGGTCAATTCTCCAAATTCCAGTTCGTTCCATATTGTTGATCAAAGTCCTTTGCAGAGTTCTCTCTTTCCATCTCCAGTCAATTTAGGTTTTGCTTTATATTTCCATTATCTAATTGAAATTATTCATTTTTAATCCATGTCAATTTAAATAAAAACATATCCAAATTTGTAGGATCTTGATTCATAATCGAGTTCAAATGTAGAAAATATTCCTCCATTTCAAAAAAGTCGGAAGCTCTTATCAGGAGCAGCATACTATAATCAGTTGGTAGATGAAAATGGAAAACCTCTTCACCCTGCCAATTGGAAAATGGCACCTTCTAGCCATAATCATGGATCAATGATAGTAACGATTTTTTGGTATAATGTAACTTCAACAAACCAATTGCATTGAAGTGCTTGCTAATATCATTGATATTGTACTAATGACATTCAATATTTTTTGAAATTAGGATTCTAGTGGTGATGAGCAACCCACGTACCATCTTTCGTTTCACCCCACTACAACGTCAACTCGAGAGAATGTTCCATTAAGAGAAAGACTCAAAGAGGAAGCATACAAAGAATGGTTGAATCAACCACCTATCCAATTCCCACTATGTCCAAATTCACCAATTAGGAATGACTACAACAATAGTAGTTCTTCATCACAAATTGGAAATGGAGGAAATAAAATAGAGGTTGGTATGGATGATTACTTATAGGATATGACTGCCATGGAGGCAATGTTGTTAGATGCATTCCAGAACGATGAGTGAGGGGATGATGCTCATATCATTACTACCTTATTCGAAAACCTGAAATCTACTTCAACAACCCCTTTCTTTAGACCTGCAAGAAATCAAAAGCTACTTAGCTAGGGAAAGTGATGTTGTTGTACAACTTGAAAGCAAAGTTTGGCATGTCTAATGCATCTTTTTCGAACATATTGAGGTAATTCACCTACATGATTGATCAAGTCTCGTATATTTTGGGAAATCTTGTCACACAATCAAAATTGATTTTATGAACGTTAAATATTGACATTGTACAATTACATTCCTCACCAACTATAGGTTATTCAAAGATAAGGTTCTTTCGAGTGATAATTTCTTGTCGGGTAACTGCGAAGAGGAAAATCAGTTGTTGAAAATGGTGGCCATTGAGTACATATCATATCATGCATGTTCAAATGATTATATTTTTTATAGATGATAATATGCAGAAAAAGAGATATGTCTAAAACGTGGGCATGACAAGTACCATAATTAAAAAAAAAACAGGTAAATCACATGGTCCTCCTCATAAGATATTGAGGCACATTCCTATAATCCCAAGGATTCAAAGACTCTTTCGTTGCAAAGAATTAGCTATGTTGTAGGGATGGCATGTCTCACATAGAAGTGAGTCAGGAGTTATGTGAATCCCAACAGATTTAATAGCCTTGAAGCATATATAAGATACATGGCTTGAAAAATTTAAGGATGAAGTACAAAGTCTATGACTCAACATAGCCATGGATGAAATCAACCCATATTCCCTCCAAAACACAAACTATTTTGTTTTTCATGTAGTATTGATTAATAACCATATCCCCCCATGGTTATTCGTGAAGAATGAGCATCTTATGCTCGCTCTCATAATCCCTGGTAGAAGAAAAGTCAAGAATATAGATGTCTACTTACAACCATTGGTAGATGAATTGAAGGAATTATGGGGATGGATACATGTGTATGATGTATCAAGATCCATCACAATAGAGAGGATTTTTTCATTGTATGGCATATGTTCTTACACCATACATGGTTAAACAGGCTTAGGATTTTGCTCTAGTAATTTACATTTTTATTGATTTGTTTATATATGTAACAATATAGTTTTGCATATTAATTTACTTCACTGCAATTGTTTTGATTTTCATGGTCTTTAACGTGTCATCCTGTATACAATAATTTCACAGATCATGTAATAAAAGGGTATCATGGATGTAAATGTTGTAGACCTTCTCTGAAGGCTATGTGGTCCGACCACCTATAAAATCTAGTGTATGACTGCTCTAGGGTATTGTTGTCAAAATAACACCCTTACAGAAGAGAAACACCCACTTTCAATGGTAACCTAGAGAGAACCCAAAGGCCTACAATAATGACACCAGTTGAATGGCTTAGATCATATGAGAGAGAGAGAAGGAGAAGGAGTTTGCAGAAATGTTTGATTCAAATGGGGAGCATATGTTCGATGATCCAAAATCCTTTGACACCTAAGTTGAGAAATTTCCCATTGGGAAGAAAATGAAATATGTCTTTTATAAGCCCTGATATTGGGGGCATATTAAGATTTCCCGCTTATTAAATCCCATGCATATATTTAAAAATGTTTCATCTTCTTTATGGAGGCACATATCATCGTAAAAAAGTGATACATTGGCTGTTAGGAGAGATCTTATTTCCTCAAAAAATAAAAATGAATATTGGCCAAGAAAAGAAACTATAGGATAGGTTGGTCCCTCTTGGTCTTTCAAAGAAGGTGATGTCCCATGGATTTTAAAGAAAGATGATATTTATTTGGCAAAGGAAGTTGTAATGAGTGTGAGGGTGCCTTATTTATATGGGTCTTCACTATGGTGTTGCTTCACTCTGGAAGATCGTTTGTTGGGGTTGATATTGCATGACCATTTGAACCTTGTAAGAGTACGTAGGTCAAAAACATGATTTTATTATTTTTTATTTTTATTCAATGGATATTTTATAATTAATTTATGTATAATGTGCTATTTACCCTGCAATGTCATTATACTCTTCTCGTGTGTGGGTGTGCGAACCATGACTTCCCCCAAGACCTATGATGTGGCATATATAAACTAGTATCTGCATTTGTATGTTGGAACACATCAAAGGAGATTCATATGGCTAGCATTCCATGATGGCATCAAGAGATAGTTGAGATTGTTTGTATGTTTAAGAAGGAACTGTCGACGAGTTTCATGGACTTGTAGATTCATCTTCTAATTCACCTAGTAGATGAGGTTGAATTAGTTGGGGTGGCCTCTTGTTAATGGATGTTCTTCTTAAAGAGGAACATGAATAAATTGAAAGGTTTTGTTCGACAAAGGGAAAACCAGAGGGGTCTATGGCAGAGGGGTATATATCATATGAGACTTTCTATTATGCTAGTGAGTACATCAAGTAGATTGATAACACGTCAGGTGCGGTGATTTGGGACGACGAAGGGGATGAATTAAAAAGAGAAGGGGAGCTTCTCAAAATGAATGGAAAGAGGTGCATTATAAAGAGTAAGTGGCTTATAATTTGTCAAATTTCTACACATTAACTATTCACATTGAACTTCATATTAGTGCTTGTTTTGATATCATGTGTATTAAATATGTTTTTGTGTGTGCGTTGGTTTGATTTCATCAATGAATTCAGAAATCGAAGCCATCAACAAATTCATTATCTACAATATGGAAGCGACATAATCATGGGTCACATTGTACAAACAGAAGAGGAGGAAATGGGACAGTGACAGGAAAGAATTAAAACGATTGAATGGTGGAAGTGTGCCTTATCCTAATCATTTGAAAGAAAATATGTCAATGACATGCCATAACAATTGGCTTGTTGATCAAGTCAAAGAGAAACACGTGCATTTGGTCATTAACCGCATGCTAAAGAGGATGTGTTTAACATAGGGATTGGGTTCAGCAACTCAGTAATTATAAACTCTTTATGTACATCTTTAACTTCATACTACACCTTTGAATTGTAACATATATATATATATATATCTATATATTATAGGTTCGAGTTATTAGACACATGACATTGTGATTTTTTCACTTTTTTATAGGTGCATTTGTTCTCATATATGTGGGCATATGAACATCATTTTCACATGGAGGATGCCGACGATGGATGCATGACACAAGACTATGGAGTGGAAGTCAAGTTCGACCAATCTAGTCGTGCTAGCCACTGCGATCAAAACCTAATGCAGGGGACATTAAGTTATGTTGGAAATATACAAGAGATCATTCAAGTGGACTTATCTTTGTTCCAATGTGTTATTTTTAGGTGCAAATGGTGGGACACCTTTGATTAGAATAATGTAAAGGAATATTGTGATAGTGGTCTAATATCTATCAACTATGGAAGATGTAGCATGAATCTAAGGAGCCTTATGTTTTCCCAACGCACTACAACCAGGTTTTGTTTTTACCCAGATGTGTTGGATATGGATTGGTGGTTCATATCAAGACACAACCCTAGATCAAAACATGTTTTTGACAACAACAGTGGTATCATACCAAGCGAGGAAGATAATCAGGGTGATGACAACAAAGAGTCATATGTACTTGTGGTATTTCATCATTTATACTATTGTTATATGTTTTTGTTTTCTTTATTTCGATAATAATATTGTTTTTGTATTCATCTTGTTGGAATTTTATATAATTGGTAAGATTAACAAACATTTTTAAACATTTGTTTGCAGTGGAAACATGTTTACACTTAAAACTAAGTATTTCCAATTGTGTACAATATCTATGATAACAAGGATTCAAAGTCACAATCCTTCTCAAATAACAGAATAAGAAGAATATAACCAAAATGAGAAAATAGTGAATTTAGAAACAACATTGATAATTTAGTCTCAATTTAGATACATATTGATTTATTAATTAGTTCGCATGTTTTTTCTTCTTGTTTAGTTCAAAATCAATATAAATCATGTATGATAACTCTATGAGGACTTTAACAATGAAAAAATTGTGTATTAATATGTAAGATTAAATTCTTGATATGAGAGATAAAGTCATGTTTAATATATTTAAACTACAGTTCTTACAACATTATGTAAACTGAAAGGAGGACTTATGCATGTATAAAATGTTGATTACATATTTTTATGGACCATAAGAGAAACAAATGGGCTTACATGGATACATGAGAGGTTTTAATTTTTTCTTCATGGATAATGGAATAATTTTGACTCTTCTTTTCAATGGTAATTATAAATAAAAGTTGAATTAATAAATATTGTATGGCTAAGAATTAAATGATAAATAAAGTGATGGTGATTAAGAGGCATTTGTTTGACTTTCAAATAGACTTGGTGATGCATGTTTCTTTCCTAGTTAGATTATGTAAAATAAATATTTATTTTTATACATTTATAAGTAAATTATTTAAAGTAGGCATGTCCTTATCATTGTGAACATGATGTAATATTAGCTAGGAGAAATGTGAAAATATGAATTTTAATGACTATCTCGTGATAAGTATGTGGAAAAAATAATATATCATGAGTTGTTCATTAAGAAATAATCAAATTTATTGTTTGCCAAAAGTTTAAATCTAATATAGTATGATTTTTGTATTATTTAACTCATATTTATTATTAAAAAGAGTTAAATTTAAACCAATGCAATAGAAAATAAAGAACTAAAATATCACCAAAATGTTATATCTTTATTACTAGAAAAAAGTATACTTGCCTCTTTAAGGGATAACTTCCAATAGAGCAAATCCCCAACTACAACTACAAGTAACTTCACAAGCCTTATTTTACATTTTTTGATCCTCATCTTTAGAGAGAAGAAATTTCTAATTTAAATTAGAAAGAGTTGCATATAATATTCAATTTAAATTGCTTGAAAATCTCATACATTTAGTAATAAATTAAATTTATAAAAAATATATTTTTAAGTTTATATTAAATCTAAATTAATTATAGAAAATTATGAACTTAAGTTTCTAAAATTTAACCATAGATTGAATTTTATAAAACAATATGGAAATTGGTTAAATTTGTAATTTTGAATAATTTTTATTACTAATATTTTATAATAAAAAAATGAAGGTTACACATTTCGTTCCTTATTAAGAAATAACTAAATTATTTTACCTTTAATTATTTTTTCCATGTGAGTACTTAAATATTTTACTAATTAAGTTGGAATGAATATGAATGAACTATCTAAGCAACAGAAAAACATTTATCATGATTTTACAATCATAGTTTCACCCATACTAAATTTTGTAATTTATAAAAATATCTTTCATTGTTTTCTAAAGTGAGTTGTTTTGCATGAAATTTCATATATAAAAGTTTGATATAAGTTCACCAATACATAATCTATAATAAATATTATTTCATAAAAATAAACATCATTATTATAACCATCTAACAAACATAAACATCATCTAAGATACACATTCAAATTCACTACCATCATCTAATTATATACACCTCTAGCACATATAAACATCATTAGCTAGCACATAAATCTAATAATCTAATAGGGCATTATCATCGTGATCACATCTAACAAAACACAAACATTGTAATCTAACATCATCACCATACACACCCTCAAATTAATATACATCTTGTGTCAAATAACTACTATCACATACACATCTATCGGCAAACACATTAAATGAACATATCTAACATGACCTAACAATATACGCATCAACACAAAAAAATAAATTAATTACATAAGCATGAACAAAAAAAATGCACCATAATATATATATATATATATATATATATATAGAGAGAGAGAGAGAGAGAGAGAGACAAACAAGTCAAATAACGGGAATCAAATATATAATACAACAGACGTAGTAGTGCCAACTTGGTCTGTAGTAGAAGACAATGGATGGCCAACTAGTGGCTAGTCTGCAAAAGAAGATGATGGATGGTCAACTATTACCTCAATGTCTATTGAACTCTAAGGTAGGGGAGGAGGTGGTTGGTCTGCTATGTCAGGAGAAACATAAGGCACGTCCTCTAGCTCTAGCATCTAATCATTAAGCAACTAAGGAGTAGGTGTACTAGCAGAATGATCACCGACACCCTGACCATGATCCTCTGGGGTAGCACTACTAGAAGCATCATGATCACCACCCTTATCATCATGATCATGATCACCACCCTCATCATCATGATCTGACATATCTGTCATTGTATTCCGTGCATCCCTCATCGCTACCAATGCCCTACTAGATCTGACGATATGATGCATAAGAGAAATCATCTCACACAGACAGTCCCTATAGGGATCTGCGAAACTACGATCTGTGTTGATGCCTTGAGCTCTCGTAGGGAAAACTCCCTCCTCAACCAAAACTCTGTACAATTTATCGCAATAGTCCATCCGAAATCTAACACCAACCCTAAGGGCCCAAACGCCTATGGACCCCCAAGGATGTGCCTCGCCCTTTTGGGCCTCACCCATCTCCTCATCTCCTCCATCCAGTGGGGAAGGATGCATGTCCCCATGGAATGCATTGATTTCTACAAAATATATAGTACACAACAATAATTAGACAAGTTAATAAAACAAGTTAAAGAACATGTTAGAATAAATTTTTTTCTAATTAATTAAAACAATAAAGTGAAACAAGATTAATTTAAAGAAAACATTAATATTACCTATATCATATGGAGGCTTAGTTGGTGTGAAGAGGATGTTGGGACACCATCTCCAATCAATCCACACATATGGAAATGGCAACAAGGTAAGTGCATGGTCAAACTCACTAGACAGTAGCACCAGTGCCTAAGTGGAAATCTTGGTCTGATACTTTGGTAGACCCCTCTTGGGCATCATCTAGCCCCACATATGCATATGAACCTTAGTGATCAGCCTAGAAGGGTGATGGTAAATTGTAAGCCTCATCTCTAGAAACCATTCAAAAAATAAACAAAAAATCTCTAAAGTGAAAGGGAAGTTTGCCCTCCCATGTATCATCGCATGACATATATCTAAATCCATACACAACTTCCTCAAAAAAATGGCATACCATCTGATACATCGGGGTGCCTGAATCAAAGAAGCGGCATAATACAAAAGAGGACAGCTAATGTGATGTCCATCACTACTAATGTGTGCAATGTTGGTGACTAATAACAACATGCACCTAACATCCTATGCAGCAAAAGAAGAAATTTGTAGTTGTCCACCACACACCTGAAAATTTATTGGATGGACTACATGAGGCCCAACATATCTCTGAGAGTAGGCAAGTTGACTCTTTGCTGCAACCCCATGGGGGACATCAGGGAACTAGGGAAATCCTCCCCACTCCTGGATAGGCTAGTGACAAATTATATATCCTCCTCAAAGGGCCTATATCACGCCTCAGGACCGACATGGAAACCCTTCTCCTAGACACTCCAATGGAAAATCAAATGTGCCAACAAGACAAAGTGTACCTTCAAGGATGTAGCCTCCTCATAATGCTTAAGGAGTGTTATAGACCATTTATTCGCATCTAGCCAATAGGCATACAAACTAGATCAATCAACATCCATGAACACCTTGTCATCATCCCTACACAAAGCCCTAAGCATGACTCTCCCAAATCCCTGAGTTTCTGACCTTGAATTCTTCATTCTAGTGATTTTAAGGCCTAGTGCACCCTAGCCCTTTAGGGACCTACGTTCAACAACAGGTTGCTTAGTTCTTCACCTGCTTTGATCAGAGTAGGTTGGCCCTTGCTTGGGATGAGTTGATTCAAGAAATTTGGGAAAAATAAAAAGAATCATGAAGCTTCCTCTTCCATAAGATTCCAAGAGTTGTTACAACCATTTACTTTGGATAAGAACTTTGAATCCTATCTAATCCTACCTTGGATATTTCACCTCTTATCCCTTGAGCTCATCCTCCCATCAAGAGTGGATCTCAAGCCTAGATTGGTACATGGATAAGAATTCATAAAAAACCATCATCTCCTATATATTTATTGTCATCCACAAGCTAGAGGTTGGATTTTGAAGACTAATCATACCCTTACGTTTCTGCTTTGATCATTAAAGAGTTATCATTCCCATGCATTAAGGTGGCTTTGAGGTGTACATTGTGGCAAAGAATGAAAATTCAACTTGGGAGGATCTCTACAAGATGAGCTTCCACTTTTGGTTGTAAACTCTCTCCCTTCATATTAATACAAAGAGTATATTGTTTTCCTACATGTGTTATGTTATGTTTATATACATTTGTTTCAATGCTATGTTGATCCATTGAATAGAGTGATTGGATAATGCTACATACATGTCATAGATCTTTATATTTTGTTGTTTGTTTGTGTAGGTTATAATTATAGCGATTAGAGCTACGATTGGAGCTAACAAACCAAGAGGAGGGAAGAGCTTGCGACGAATCACAAGTAAGCATCTTTCCATTTTCCAATTATTCTAAGGAAAACTTTATAGTATTTGATTCTTGTTGTTCTAGACCGGACCACTAGGTCCAGGAAAGATACTTTTGTCTACATTCATAGATTCCATATAACAAATTAGCGACTCCACTAGGGGATGAACCCAGAATCTCTGGTTTTACAGACAAGGGGATCACCAATTTGTTATACGAAATCTATGATTGTGGATAGATCTTCCCTAGACCTAGTGGCCTAGTCTAGAACAACAAAAATCAAAGACTATAATCCTTTCCTTAGAAGAATTGGAGAATGGAAATATGCTTACTTGTGATTCGGTGCAAGCTCTTCTCTCATATTGGCTTGTCATCTCCAACCGCATCTCTGATCATTATAATTAGAACCTACACAAACAAACAACACAAGCCAAAGATCTACGACATCTATGTAGCATTATCCAATCACTCTATTCAATGGATCAGCATAGCATTGAAACACATGTATATAAACATAACATAACACATGTAGGAAAATAATATACTCTTTGTATTAATATGAAAGGGAGAGAGTTTACAACCAAAAGTAGAAGTTGATCTTGTAGAGATCCTCCCAAGTTGACTTGTCCTTCCTTACCATAGTGTACACCACAAAGCCACCCTAATGCATGGGAATAATAACTCTCTAATGATCAAAGCAGCAGCATAAGGATATGATTAGTCTCCAAAAGCCAACTTCTAGCTTGTGGATGGAAGTAAATATATAGGAGAGGATGGTAGTTTAAGAATTATTATCCATTTAACAATCTAGGATTGAGATCCACTCCTGATGGGAGGATGAGCTCAAGGGATAAGAGGTGAAATATCCAAGGTAGAATCAGATAGGATTTGAAGTTCTTATCCGAGGTAAATTTTTGTAACAACTCTTGGAAGCTTCTGGAAGAGGAAGCTTCGGGATTCAACCAAGCAATTGTTACTACCCTTGAAACTGGTATGGTGAAACCTTCCAAACGGCCCCACAAAGTTAAATTCCCTTGCAAGTTATATAAGGGTGATCACCTTCTTAGAGATTATCTTGGCATTCCCAAGATATTAGAAGTGTGGTCCATAGGCTCACATCATCCTTTGTTGTCGGCTTCTAGAGATCATGTTGATGAAAAACTATCAACCACTGATAGTAAGGTCCACAGGAAGGAGGGTAAGGAAATTTTTCCTTGTAGGTTATGTGAAGGGAATCATATGATTCACCTTTGTCCTTTTATGGATGAAGCCTCAAAAGTGTTGGAAAACCTTATAGCTTTTCAGCCTCATCTTTCGAGTGGTTATCAAAATCTTTCCCCTAATGTTGCACTAGTTGATGAAGTGATTGATTAGAATCCATCTCCAATCAATCCCACTCTCTCTGAACATGAATCACATGATTCCATTCCCAACCAACCATTGGTTGATGAAATGGTTGACTCAATTCCACCTTTCATTGATCATACTTTTCTCATAGAGAGTAAGTCTCATACTACTCAGGTTCTTCTTGTTTCTTTAGATTCCAACAAACTAGGGGGAAATCCTCCTGTTCTGGTGCACAAGGAAAATCCTCCCATTCCTGTGGCAAAGGGGGGAAATTGTCTCGTTCCCAGAACACAAGGAAGAAATACTCCCATTTCCATTGCACAAGGGGGCAATTCTCCCATTCCCACAGCACCCCCGCCAAGTAGTATGGGCACTTCCTTTGATTGGAGTCGACATGAAGCATATCGTCTTCCTCCTTACATTCCCTTCCAAATCATAGTATAGGATTATAATGTGCTCGTACCTCGCATAGTCATAGATGAAGGTACGTTTGTTAGTATTATGTCCTCAACTACTTGGAAAGATTTAGGTTCTCCACAACTTGTGCCTATTACCCAGAATTTGTTGGCTTTTAACAGAGGAACCAATCAACCATTAGGATTCTTCCTCAATTGCCTATTACTTTCAGAGGAAAGACTATCTCTAAATATTTTATAGTAGTCCAAGGGCCTTTGGATTTTAATTTACTCCTTGGGATGAATATGTTTACAACATGGGAGCTCTTTTCTCTTCACTCTTTCCTGTGATGTGTTTCCCACGTGAAGGAAGAATTGTGACCATTGACCAGCTTTCATTTGTTAGTCCTAATTTGATTCTCCATCAAATAGCTTCCCTAAATGGTCCTTATATTCAAGTGGTATCTCCCCTACCATAGATTAATTATGTGGCAACGTGTTCCATGCACGTGTCTACTAATGATCTAGTAGGTGATGTAGTTCATCATTTAATGTGGGCATTGGAGTTTGATATCCCCATTAAATCCTTTGATACCTTCCAGATTGTTTTTCTTCCATCTGATGAGAACCTCTTGGAAGCCATGGCCCTTTGGGGACCATGATTAGGTCTCGGAGTAGAGTTCCTTTTCTTGTGTCAAGATTGTTAAAAATTGAAACAAGGTTCCCAGGAGCAGAGTTCCTTTTTCTTGTGTCAAGCTAATTAAAAAATGAAACAAGGTCCCTTGAGCATAGTTATTTTATTATTTCAAGCTCATTAAAAAATTAAACAAATCTCCTTCTAATTTGAGTCTTTGATTAGATCTCATGAATTCCTAGTCGAGTCTTTCACTTGATCTCATAAATGAACCTCCATTCCATCCACCTGTTAGTAACCAGTATCCTTAGGTGAATGAAATGAAGGTTTGGGGGGCATGTACCTCAAATTGAGTCATTATGCTCGGGGCATGCAACCTTATTTCAAACATAGTTTTTCTCTGTTTCAATCTTGTGTAAAAATGAAACCACTCTCAAGCATAGTTTTCCTCATGTTTCAATCTTGTGAAAAAATGAAACCGCCTTCAATTATTCTCAAGCATAGTTTCCACATGGTTCAATCTTGTGTAAAAATGAAAACATTTTCTTCCTACCTCTCGTGATTTCCATTTTCGTCAGCTTATTTATGCCATATGAGCCTTGGTTTTCTCATTCCATCATCACCATCCAATTGGACGATCATACGCTTTCACTTGGTTGTTTTATCCTTTCTTGAGGAACCACCACGATGAGTGGTCTTATTATCCAGTCTCTTAACCTCTACGTGTTATGAGCAATTCCATCATGACCATAACTAATTGCTACCCTTTATACCACTCGTTCCTCCAGAAGGGTTCCTCTTTTAGCTATTTTCAGACTCCATAAACATGAAAATTTTTCCAAGCACTTATCTTTTCGAACTCGTTAAACTAAATGAAAAAATGCCTACTCAGTACAATTTTAACCCTTTTCCACACTAAGCTAGATTATCTACGAAAAAGGAATACCTTAGTCGAACATGGCTAAGAGGTTCTCCTGAGTATTGTTTTCTACCTTTTCGGACTCAAGAGACTATATACGAAAACAAAGCTTTGGAGTTTTCTTTTTTTCCTCTATTTCAAACTCTCTAAACATGAAAAACATGTCAAGTTTCACCTTCGTTGGACTCGTAATATCATCAAACAACAATGGACTCATCAAACATGATGACACCAAACCACTCCTTTTCGAGGTTCGTTAAATATACTTGGAGGGATTCATCTAAACGATGAACTTACAGATCAAGCATATGTTATCCTCCTCAATATTGTTAAAAAATAAAGAGGTACTAACCAATGATGGTTGGATAAATTGGAAAATGAGATATTCTACCTATTATGGTAGTGACTCACTCTTTAACATGACACTCTTCCACTCATCTTTGTGGTTGTTAGGTTGGTAAATCTTCTTGTCTTTTGGTTCATCACACCATTTTAGAGCCTTCATTTTCAGTTTTGGGTCAATGTTTCCAACTCCATTAAGTGTCATTGATGTGTTCAAGAGAAATCATTCAATTGATATCTTCTATAATATTCTTAAGCCTTCATTCCATATCTATGATTTCTGAAATCATGATACTCATTTCGTGTCGTTGATGGGGGATACATCAAGGCCTTTTTGTGATAGGTCACTCCCTGTCAACATCAACTCATTATCCAGGAAGTTGACTTAGAAACTTTTCCTTCAATACCTTGGTACTTGCATAGATCAATGAAAATTTTCCTCACTCTCGGTGACAACTTTTCATTATTGGCCTTCGATAGACAGATTTTGTGTTCAACTTCAACTCATTCAAGGACACCATACAAATTTTACTACAATACCTTGAGAGCCATTAACATCTTTGATGGTTTCTCTCGCATATGTTAATGGCTTACATCATTGGCTAGTAATCAGATGGTGTCTTCCATGCTTGACTCTAGATCCTTTATTCACATGGTTATACTCATACATTGGATGATCAAGTGGATGAGATCAAAGACCCCAGATCTAGTTCAATCCATATGGGTTGTGATTTCAAGATTAATGCAAGATTACAAAGCATGATGGCTATGATCATACAACGGTCATCCAATCATGATTCCACCCTTTGTCAGCAGTGGACCTGACTTCTTGATCATTGTACACGTAATTTTATCTTATGTGTTGAGTATGGGTATGCCTCCTCAACAGAGATATCATGATGAAAATGTATTGTAACAGATGATGATCCGACCAGTTGTTCTTGATCCGATCTTGTCACAATGTAAATCACTTCAATCATCAGTAATTATTTCTGACTTTCACTTTAGGGGGCAATATGTTATAGGCCATTTTGTCACATCTAATTAATAGGCCTACAAAATAGATTAATCAACATCCGTGAACACCTTGTCATCATCCCTACACAAATCCCTAAGCATGAATCTCCCAAATCCCTGAGTTTTTGACCTTGACTTCTTCATTCTAGTGATTTTAAGGCCCAACGCACCCTGGCCCTTTAGGGACCTGTGTTCAACAACAAGTTTCTCATTTATGCACCTTCTTTGATCAAAGTAGATTGGCCCTTGCTAGGGGTGAGCTAATTCTATAAACTCGTGAAAAATAAAAAGAATCCTAAAGCTTCCTCTTCCATAAGCTTCCAAGAGTTGTTACAACCATTTACCTTGGATAAGAACTTTGAATATTATATGATCCTACCTTGTAGATTTCACCTCTTATCCCTTGAGCTCATCCTCCCATCAAGAGTGGATCTCAAGCCTAGATTGGTAAATGGATAAGAATTCCTAAACTACCATCCTCTCTTATATATTTACTATAATCCACAAGCTAGAGGTTAGCTTTTTTAGACTACTCATACCCTATTTTGTTGCTTTGATCATTATAGAGTTATCATTCCTGTGCATTAGGGTGGCTTTGAGGTGTACAATGTGGAAAGGAAGGACAAGTAAACTTGGGAGGATCTCTACAAGATCAACTTCCACTTTTGGTTGTAAACTCTCTCCCTTTCATATTAATACAAAGAGTATATCGTTTTCCCACATGTATTTCAATGTTATGTTGATCCATTGAATAGAGTGATTGGATAATGCTACATAGATTTCATAGATATTTGGCTGATGTTGTTTGCTTGTGCAAGTTCTAATTATAGCGATCGGAGTTGCGATTAGAGATGAAAAGCCAACAGGAGAGAATATCTTGCAAAAGATCACAAATAAGCATCTTTCCATTCTCCAATTATTCTAAGGAAAACTTTATAGTCTTTGATTTATATTGTTATAGACCAGGCCACTAGGTCTAGGGAAGATACTTATGTCTGTGGTCATATATTCCATATAACAAGGAGGCCTAAATTACTTAAGAGTGCTCGGATAATTGTGCTAATAGGGCAAGGGTATAAATCCCTCTCCCCCTCTCTAAACTCCCATGGTCAAACCACATAGTATTGGTCTGCCATTTTCTCTTACAATATTGTTGCTCCCTCTGCTGATGTCTCTGCTACATGATTGACATTTAAAATACATCAACCTCATACATAAAATATATTTTTTTTATTAAATGGAAAATGTATTTATAAATATGGAAACATAACTTTCAATTAAAAAAAAATTAATTCCTCAATGCGCCAAAAAAACATTAATGCACCAACTCCAGTGCGCTATCAAACACTACCGCACTGGCATCGGTGCGCACATACATATGATGCACCACTATTGGTTCACATATTTAAATTTTCATTGTGGTGTGTCTCACTTATGCACCGGTGCACGCATATAACCTTTTCGCACCGAAACGGTACTTTCAGGTTATCGAATGCATCGAGCTATATTTTTTAATATTATTTTTGTGGTGCATTTGGTAAATATAAATGCACTAGATGTAACCTAAAAATGTATGCACTGACATACAATTTATAGCTTTCCATGTGTTTTTTCATTTTTGAAAGGTACCACAACAATAGTGGTGCATTATGTTCACGCGGTGAACTGTAGTGCATCCTGTAAATTTACAAGGTGCATCGCTATCGGTGCGAGCCAAAATATCAAGTGCATTACGCAGGAAAACACAGTTCAAAAATGGTGGATTTTTTAAGCTAATATTCAATTCTAATCCGCTAAAAAATTAAATTAGAGAGAAACATAGACATTTTCTCATTGGGAAGGTATTGTTGACACGTAATTGAGAAAAACAATTTTCACCATCATTTGAGAAAATTGGAAATCCATGCACTAAGCATGGTATGGAAAGATGGTGAGAAAGAGAAGCACTAACGTCAAGGCACTTGCATGAGGCAATAGCGGCACTAGTGCTTCAGAGCTCTCCAGCTTGTAGATACTAAAAATGAAATTTAATCGGGAGGTTTCTCTTTAATTAACCCCCCTCCGATGCGTTATTATAACTACATCGGTGCGTCAGATATCTAAGAGCAACAGTTTTTTTTAATTAAAAAACCTATAGCAGTGTTTTTGTTAAGATGCCCCGGGGAATTATAATACAGGTACCACACCGATGATTTGTTGGACTATAGCACCACATTTTTTTTAATTAAAAACCCCCTAGCAATGCTATTTATAAGATGCCCCGGGGCATTTTAATACATTAACAACACTGGTGCTTCATTTGCATATAACACCGCATATTTTGGGATTTTAAAAACTATAGCAGTGCTCCTTCTAGGCATGCACCGAGTTGTTTTACTACAAGAAGGGAACCGGTGATACTGGTGTATATAGCACCAACAATTTTTAAAAGTTAACCTTTTCTCAGTGCTATCGATTATTTAAGCACCGGTACATTTTGTTATTTAGTGCACCATGTTTTTTTATTTTATAAAATTAAATCTGCCACGATGCACCTTTTCCTATTTGGAACCAGTACTTGTATCGATAGTAAAGCACTAGTGCATTTGTATATTGTACACGCATCGTCAAAAAAATGTCCACTAAAACATCTGCCCGCCCACCTCCACTACAAATGGATTTCTGGGCTATTTTTATAGGGTTTTCCACAAAAACCTCAGTTAGAAGGTATTTTCCTAGTAGTGAGTTTGAAATGGGTGAGTGTGCTAAACGAAAGGCTTAGGAGCATTATGAATCACAATCAGGCATTATATATATCAAGGGAGTTAGGCTATGTCAATATTTTTCATGAGCGCAACAAAGTAGAATAGAGAACTAAGGCTTAGAGAAATCAAACTTGGTAGAGGTAAGGGTCCCAAAGCTATGTTTCTATCATGCACGAGCGTGAGAAACAAAAGGAGGGGCTCAATTTTAGTGCACTCGCACTTCATAGTGTTAACAAGAAGGAATTGAGGCTCTCAATAGTGGGACTACGACACAAAGAGGTAAGGCACGAATGTTAGTGTCATTCAGGGCCAGCCAGGGTAGCCAAGGCACATAATGCGATGAGATCACTTGGGCAAATTTTGACTAAGGGAAGGCACGATCAGGAACCATGGGTGGAAGGGATAAAGTTATTTGGTTCTAGATTGTGACTGTGTGAATGAAATATTAAAAAATTAGCTAAGCGTAATGGTATCTAGCTTAAGGCTATAATGCCCCACTTAAATCTTATCCTGCAAATTTTATTAATGTTTACATTATCTGAAAATATTGATAAGTATTGGTCTAGTATAAAATTCATGATTTCTATTATTCAAATTCCCAACTTACCTTCTCAAACTGAATCTTAGGTAGGATATGGTCTCCTTCCATTATTTCAAATAATATATGTATTCATCTCACATTCCCCAATGTACCCTCACATTTACTAGGGAGAAGACATGGTCCTCTCCATTTAATTACATCTCCCATTCCCCAATGTACCCTCACATTTACTTGGGAGAAGACATAGTCCTCTCCATTTGATTATCAATATATATATATATATATCACATTCCCAAATGTACTTTTAGATTTACTTGGGAGAAGACATGGTTCTCTCCCATTAATTGCCCAATTTTATATTCATGTCACATTTCCAAATGTACTCCCAGCTTTACTTAGGAGAAGAGAAGTCAACTGTAAGGATGGATGAGAAGTTAATGACATTAATGAGAGGTGGTTGAGATGGAGAAGAGAGGGAGGGTCTAAAAAGGGAAGGGAGAAAGGAGAAAAGGGGGAGGTTGGGTCTTGCTTATGATTGTGGGGTTGGTTGTGATTTGAGGATTTGTTGTGATTTTTGGAGACCTTAGGAACCTGTGGAGGTTTCTTGGGTTGTTGAGAGGAGGGAAATATTGTTCATCTTGGTCTAGATCATTCATCTTGAACACACACACTACATCTGGTTGGACTTGGGCTCAGAGGGCTAATATTTGTAGTCACCGCTTGTGTACTTGCAATTGCTTGCAAGCCAATAGTGGCATGATTTATCTTTTTTATGAATCTTCCTCTCCTGCATATGCTATTATTCCTTTTGTCCATGTTTTCTTCACATCTCTTTGGAGCTACAACCCTTTTGGAGGTGTGGCTGTAGGAATAGGAGGCTGAGCTTTTATTATTTCCTCCTGCTGGTTCTGGTTTGTTTGAGATGATATCCATGTCGATATCCATCACTACAGATTTCTCAGAGAGGATATCCACGTCGATCTCCATCGCTACTGGTTTCTTTGAAAGAGGGCTTTTTGAATGGGGTTTTCTTGGTTTTGATTTTGTAAAGATCAATCAGGTGTATATTATTGGAAACATATTCATGCGTTGTGGAAAGATTTCAGTGGAGGTGGAAGCAAAAGAAATCATGGTCTCGCCAAGGCTAAGGTTCTGTCATAAACATGTGAAGAAGCGGAACCCTTATTCAAGCAGAGAGCTTGATAAATTTGAGATTGTCTATGCCGAGCTTTCTGCCAAAAGAGAATATGTTGCCAAGAAGGTTAGTGTCTCAGATGACCTTGTGAGGTTCTCCTTTTCTAAGGATAGATGGACTCCGGTTGTTGTGAGAACCAAGGATGGAATTGGGAAGAAAAACAGTGGCGAGGGTACTGTTGGGGTTTCAATCCCAGAATCTGGAGAAAAAAAAGAATCGCAGCAAGGAATAGAGAGGAAAAGATGAAAGGAATGGTAGGTCTGATGGTATTTCAATTACTGCATTTGATGCTAGAAGCCATAGCCT
This sequence comes from Pinus taeda, assembly GCA_000404065.3. Lineage (NCBI taxonomy): Eukaryota > Viridiplantae > Streptophyta > Pinopsida > Pinales > Pinaceae > Pinus > Pinus taeda. The sequence goes on from APFE030688912.1 coordinate 94,295, forward strand.
GGCCATGCTGTTCTCTCGATTTCTCAGGACCACAGCCTTTGGGTTATTTGGTTTGAGTGTGATTTGGGCATGAAGGTCGGTCGTTCCTTCGGCCTTGACCTTTGTTGTGGCCATGGCAGTGAGTGATGTCAAGTGCATGAAGAAATTTATTTGGGGCAGGATTTCAATCTATGCAGTGCTTTTCAGAAACCTTAGAAACACTAAGCATATCCTGAATGGAGGAAGCGTTGAAGCAATTGCAAGGCAGAAAGATGTCGATATGGGGAGCTGAACTAGAAACCCTCAAACTACCCAGAGTATTGGAAGCATTGAAGAAATTGCAGAGCAGAAAGATGTCAATATGGGGAGCCGAAGTAGAAACCCTAAGACTACCCAGAATGTAGGAGGCATTGGAGAAATTGTAGAGAAGAAATATGTTGATATGGTCAGCAGAAAAATCCCAAGAGCAGACCACCTTACAACTGTGAGTGCACCATGTAGTCCTGTGAGAGCTCATGTTTAGCCAACTGAATTCTCAGCCATGGCTTCTCCAAGGGTTGTGATGCTGAAATAAGTCAGTCATGAGCATAAGCATCATCATAATAATAATCATCATCATAACTCTAAAGTCAAAAAAAATTAGGAGGATTGTATCAATGGACAGTTAGCCCACCAGATCTGTGAGACCGCAGGGACCTGATATCTTCTACAGGAGGACTAGGCCAACAATGGCCTATGATGCCATTGTGGGTGCAACTTCTTTGATCATCATACTATTGTTTTTGGCTTTTTTTCGATCGGCTCTATGCAAATATTCTTTACATATGCTTGGTGATATTTCCTCCCCATGTTCAGTAAACCTTCAGAAATTATGAATACCAATAACAGTAATAGCAAGGTGGTGGATCATCAATCCAGTGAGAATAGGAAGAAGGTGATTATGGATTGCGGGGGAGGAGGAGGAAAAATTAATATGGTTGTTATGAGATGTGATGGTATTTTAACATTCAGATTATGAACCAAGGACATCAATAAATGGTGGGTTTTCAGACCTGTCGAAGCCATAGTTATTTTGGGTCTCGTCGTGTTAGCAAACCCAAGTTTGTGTAGCCACTGTAGATGGATCGACGCTGTCAACATAGTTGTATAGTTGTTATTTATTTATTTTTACTGCAGAAGCCATCAACCAACCATGGGAATAGGTGGATTTCCAATCAGCCAACCATGGAAATAGGTGGATTTTCAATCAGCCTACCTCCAGGAAAGTCTAAATTCAATATGAATACATTCCTCTAAGTTTAGTTGTTGGGTCAGTACACTTATGTGCACACTTTGGACTATGCAATTGCTCTCCATTCAGTAACTGCAGATGCTGAACAGTTTCTTGTGCTTTCAAAAATAGAGAAGCAATGGTCTCTGGTCATACAAAACAAGACTTGGATATGCAGTTAGACATAGTTTCTATAGATGTTATATCTTTCTTGTAGGCAAGAAGAGAATCCAAGAAAATCATATGCTTCATTGAATCTATCTTGTAGCTTCAAGGTGAAGATGAAATTGATGCAAGACCAAAAAAACTCCCAACTACTATGATTCCTCAAGAAAGATTCTGCAAATAAAATCTTGAAACCGCTTAGAGTATAGTTTAGGATTGACTACAGATATTGAGAGGGAATCAAGCAGTAAATTTGGTAACAGTTATGCATGTTACTTTCCCCATGTGTGCATAAAAATGTAAACAACACTGGCCATGAACACCATCCTTCATAAAATCCTGAGCTTGAGGTGCAACTCCTATGTTCAATTTACTAATCTATTCATAATCTCCAAAAGTAAAACTCTCTAGGTTTTTTTGAGAGAGACTGATTCGGATGTCAATGTAGCTGACCATTGCTTTACTTATTCTCTGCAGGAAGCAAACAAATTTTCCATAATATTCCCATTAGAAGAATGCATTCAAAACAATGTAAATCTAGGGCCTTATCTTCTAGAAATATAGATGTGAACTAACGCTAAAGTCAATTAGGACCAATTGTTTGGAGTCCCAGTGAACTATCACATTTGATGTTGTCAGATCAACACACACAAAACCTCCCTCATGAGAGTCTAACTCTGTCTATCTTCCATATATTCAGATGTAAGGGTATGCAATTCAAAGTCAAAAGAGTGGGAATTGCACCTCCAAGCCTTCTAGCCTTATTCATGCAACATGTTTCCCCATAAAGAAATTTTGAGATCACCTTTGAATCCAGTATGGTATACCTGTACTTATTGGGGAAACACAACATAATTATGTCCTTTCTTCCCAAAATTCACATTCAAATGAAAAATGTCTTTCCTCACATCCTCTATGTTCCCTTAAAGAAAGTAATTGATTCATATCCAATTAACTTGTGTGATCTAAACTACATTATTTAAGTGGTAACATGCTTAAACCAAGGGCGCAAACACTAGATGTTTAAGAAACCATCAGCTACTCAAAACCATGTCCAAAAACTACAAGCCAAAACCATTGGCTATGATATTTTAAAATCTAAGAGCAACCACTTTTGGACTATATCCAAAAACCATTTTAAATAAGCTGAGCATTCCTTATAAATACTCCTAGATCACTATTGCACCATCTAAACATATGTGGGTTGGAGTAGGGCTGCAGGAACATAAGTTTGTATCTCTCATTTTTGCAAATGGTTTTCTGGTTGATTTGTTGTAGGAGTTGGTGTCCCTTTTGCTAAGAAATCTGCTAATTGGAGACCTATTTTCAAGGGTCAATACCTTTCCATTTTTCCATACATTGAATCTGAATGTTTCATTTTACTGTCAATATTTCACTATTGCTAGGAATTTTGCTTCAAACTGATCCATTTATGTTTTTGTTGTGTTGTTCTTCCTGCCACACACTGCTTAGAATGGATCTCTTGGACAAATCTCTATGTTGGGTGCTATTAATTTGAGATCCTACCTTGAAACTTGAAATTTTTTCCTGAATCTTCCATCCAATGTTGATACCACTAGATTTGTTTTATCTACCTACCAAAAATATGTACTCCCCTCTGCAATCTTAAGACTATGTTATGTTTGTCTCATTAGTACGCCATCTACAATCTCCAAACAACCTTCATGAAGAAGAATATTTTTTTATTTGCACACATTGATTCTTGTGGGATACTTTCTCCTATATGGTATGCTTTAACACCTTCAGAACTGGCCTTTCTGAAAACCTTATCAATTAGCAGAACAATTAATACTTTGTCTGCTGGCTGGATCTTGTTATTCTGTCATAAAAGAAGAGGGTAACATACCAATTAATAAATGTGCCAGCCATTTCTGTCTTTACAACTGTAGTTTGTAAAATGCCCTCAAACAATACTAGGATCAACTTTGTCAACTCTTATATAAGTATCATCTTCCTCGAAAAATTGTGCCATCTATTGAAAAACATAATATCCATCTTGCAAATGGGCTTTCGTGCATGCTCTGCATCATCACAAGTGCTCTGACCCAACAATATCAGAAAATTTTTATGTAAAACACTGTTGTTGCTAGTCAAAATATTTTACTTCCTCATCGCATGCTATATTGTTGCTATCTTGATCAACCTCTTCTTTTGCACACACAATGATAATTTTCTAGGTTTTTAATAGGAATTTACACTGTTTTAAAGTCTTTGGGTTGCACTTTCCTAAAGAAAGAGTTGAACTTTGGATGGAGAGCAAGAGCATTGATATAGATCATTATAGCAAAAACCATCATCGATTTATATGATGGATGAACTACCAAATATATCTTAATGAATTTAACATGAAGTTCCCAAATGACTCATCTCCCTTTTCTTCAACACATGTGAACTCATGCAACTTGGCCTTGTACTCTGATGTCCACCATTCCATTTGAGAATCCATGATGAAAATAAAGAAATCATTGCATGGACACTGTCCCAACCTTTCAACCATGGAGCCACTAGGTGAGATCTTCTTGGTCTTTAACACAACCACTTGCTCTCTCCACCCATACAAGCAGCAACACTTTAAACTTGAAATGGAAAGGGATTCCTTTTTCAGTGGAGTTTCCAAATGAGATGGAAGATCTTCAATAGGCATATCTCATCAAAGTTGTTGTAGATTATTTAATGATTTTGAGGACTTCATATAGAAAAATGTTTTTAGCTCTTGAGCACCTCTCACTTTGGATTGGTTTGTGCCAACACTATGGTATATCCCTAAGTCCTATCAATGGTCTACTAACGGGGCCAAAGAATATGAATCAGACAGTTAAGTAGATGAAACTCATAGAAAATAAGACAATACCAATTCATGATGGATCTGGGAAACTAATGCCTGCGATCAGGTCATGGAGTCAAATGAGGACCAAAGCAAGTGTTTGTTACAGCTGGAGAACTTCAATGAGGCATCCACTCTAGATGAATCTCATTCAATGTTTCAAATCTTGGTGACATATTTGCCAACACGATGTTTGCAATGTTGACCTAATTAAACTAATATGTCCTGAACCTTATGATCAATTTTGGAAACATAGTCCTATCTTGGTCACTCAAACTCATATGAGGGGCAAATGTCCTAAGCTACAAACCTTTGTGGTGAAGGAAAACTTCTCAGATTCATAAAAATTCCACTTACAAAACAACTGAAACTCGCTGGTGGAATTATAGCAATCACCTCTTTAGTATCTCTTCTTAGAGTTCTTTGATGGAGTACCCAAGGTCTCATAACTATGTTGACAAGAAGTCAGAAATAATGCCCTTTACTTGAGTTGAATGTGTAGCCATGCACTTGAGTTGAATGTGTAGCCATGCATGATTGCTTTGAAGGAGTGACATTGGAAGTTGACGCAAACAGATTTTTCTTCATATGTGGAAGAGAAATATTGTACAATTTCAATCAAATCATTAGATGTTCCTCATCATGATTGGGTCAATGGAGAGGATCTAGTTTCATCCAGATCTTTAATGTCACATGGTTCAAGGGATTAAAATTTTGAATATTCTTGATGACGTATAATATCCTGAAGCACTGATAACACAAAGGATGTATTTCCATGAAAACCCGCAAATCCTTTAGAAAAGATAGGATATGTAGATAAATTTGGAGAATGTTGGAGCCATGGAAAATATCTGAAGGGTTTAACCCTATTAATAATTGTCACTGTCTTAGGCCTATCCAGAAACCTATGTTTCAGGCTCAGATGACTATCATCAGTAAATGTTTTATATAGTAAAGATGAACATTCCACTAATAAAGAACCACGATTATTAGCATTCAAACATTAGAAGGCACTAATGGAACTCTAGAGAAGACATGAGCATTCCCTCTTAGAAAAAAAAAAAAAAACCATTTGAAAAACAAAAGACCTCTCAAACATCTTTAGATAAGAATAAATTCAATCTTGAAATACATTTTTAAGATTAAAAAAGGAAGTCAATGGAAAAGCTGGCAAAGTTGGTATATTAGGAAGGGTTCAGGAGTTTGTAGCCATTAAACAACTTGGATCTGATGTTTAGGGAAGAATACTTTCCAGCATTTCCAGTCATTTATTATCACTTAAGGATCTAGTAGCTAGTTATGATTTTCTAGGTCTAAGGAAACTTGCAATTCACTGGCTATATATCTATTAATTGCTCATATAACCACCTGCAAAGATAACTTATTGATATGAAAACAGCCCCTCAAGAAGTGATCTTGTTATGAATAAGTAATACAATAATCCCATTGTATCCTACAAAGAATCTAATATGCTTCTATTAATAATTAGTGATATTCACTTAGGCTATAGATCCTTACGTGGACATCTAGCAATTGGAGATATAGAGATAATCAGATTGCACATTTAGTTTCCAAGTCTTCTACCTATTCCACTAAATTCATGTCAATTAGTTTGGGTTTCATGCTCCTAAAACCAATCCTAGAAATTAACACAAAGAAAAATATCTTCACCCTTTTTTTGCAAAGACTATTTCTTAGCCTGAAGTGTTGCACTTTCTTGTCTAAACAGTTTATTTTCAAGGGCTTCTTGTTGGAAACCTATCATTCAAGAAGTAAAGTTTCATTTTGAAATTCAACTTGACCTTTCAATTATATTTTCATTTTGTACAAAAACGGCTCAACCTTTTATAGAAAATACAAAGCTTTGACTAATAACGAAGGTAAAGTTGAACCCATCTCAAACATATAGTCATCCAAGTGAAAATCTTAAATTAATGGGAAAGTTTGTTAGAAAATAATGTACTTGGAGTTTTCTCAATGGTTTGATTGCATTTTGTAATTTCATAGTTTTGAGAGGCAACTTTTCTTGTATGCAACCCATAGCTTCTTGAGCCTTTGAATGATAATCCTCCAAAGAAGCACTACAATTTATTCAGATATACCTAATGCCAAATGTAAAATTAGACAAGTTGAACATTAAACTGCTTTATTATACATATTATAAATTAATCAGTTTCTTTGTTGACAAATTCAAAGAATGTGCCTCCAGTAATCATTAAGAAGGTATGCTAGGAGTTCAAATGCACTAGTCAGGACAAAGGCTATCAAATTGTGTTTTAAATTTTAAACTTAAACTATTCTTCCCCTGCACAATGGCTTCATTAAGGAGAACACTGGTAGAATAAAGTGGATTAAAGTGAATGATGTTAATAGATAGGTTAGATTTAATAAAATGTCTGAAGACCTTTTGAGACAATTTTCAAAATGCTCATTGAGAGTCTTAATATTGTTCAATACAGTTAGAAAAGTTGTAATTGCAAGATTTATACTTATATCAATGATCTTGGTTCTTCAAAAAATGGGTGGTTTTTTTTAATTTTTATTTTTTATTCTAGTGGAGTACTATATGATGATGCTTTAGAAATGATGAACTAAATAATGGTCAAAGTTCTAACTTGAAAGAAAGGAGATGGCATTTCGGATCCCAAGTTGGTTATTTTATGTTTGGGTCACTCTAGAAATTTCACTCATCAATTCAGAAACCTATATTTTTAAGGCTCAAGGCTGGATGCATGTATGAATTCTTACTCTACTAGCAAAGTGGGAGAAACTGTAAGATAAGAGAGTAAACAAGGGACTTATAGCCTACTCATCTCACCACCAGAGATGTTTTTATAAATAAATCTTATTCTGTATTCTAGAACCTAGATGCAATTCTGAGTGCATTACCTTCTTCGCTACTAATCATAACTGTGACAATGAAAGGATCTACGTATTGGCTCCAAGGCTTGGTCTTCTTGATGTGGAAAGCCAAGACCAAAACTAACCACCAATGCCAAAAATAAATAGTCCTATGTTTATCAATTTGTAGCCCTCTAAATCTGGTTTGATAGTGCATAGAACCAATGGTAATTTTCCTATTCATCTTTTGTAGGTTTAAATATGAATTGTTGTACCTAAGTTCCCATGCTCATACCTTGTTATTAGATGCCAAAAGTACACAATCGTGTGCTAGTTATTAGTTTTTGAAAGAAAGCACGAGTTTTTTTCCCACACTGGCAAATTCCATAACAGCATATACAAGCTGTTAGTATAATAGAACAACATATACAAGCTGTTTTGCAGTTCCATGTTATTTATTTATGAACATTATATACATTTGGTTGGACACGTGAAAATCAATTGATGGATTTGGTATTGATGATGGACATGTTGGATGTATGACCAAATGTATGACTTACTTGGTTATAATTTATCTAGTTCGTGACTTGTCAGAGTTATTGTTGCATCGTATAGGCTTATATAGATATGATTTATCTAATCAATGACTTAGTGAAATTATGATTTATCTGATGTAAAATTTATTTCTAGTATGAACTACAAAAATTGACACGTGGACACTGGGCTTAATAAACATGATGTTTAGGATCATGTATCTATATCTATTTTATGGTTATATATATGCATGGATGAGAACTAAACTACAGATTGGAAAGAACTATATGATAACCAAGATCTACTATTCCATTGGGGAAGGCCAATATGACCAATGAGGAAAGGTACATTGTACATTTTTCTATTACATTTGGTATCTATTTGATATGCACTCTTATGGCACGAGTAAAATGCAAATGACAGGTGGCAAGACGACCTGACTAGATTATTCGATGACAAGTCCAACTTGCTCTGTAGTGTGGTCCGTGTTAGGGCGTTGACCCTAGTTCTAAAGGAGAGGTGGAGGCATTTCCCACAGTGTTTCCTACAAAACCTGGAATCATAGGAGGGCAATGGTGGACACGCTCCCCTAGACGTGTGATGATGATTGCTAGTTGCCTATTGGGGAAGTTAGGTCGATGTATTCGACGCTTCCACCATGTTGGTTTTATCAGTGGTTAGTATGGTCGTTGCCACTGATCAAGCAACAGAGGACGGATAGGGTGGGGACGGAAGTAGGTCAGGATGGATAGGAGGATATAGATCAGTTGGAGACTCTTGATGGGAAGTAATGTCATTGTTTGACTTATCAAATTTTATTGCTTTAACTCTCTCTGATTTGTTATGCTTTCGAACTCCTTGTATCTTTTCATTCTAACTTTGGGACGAAGTTTTCTGAAGGAGGGATGTATGTAATGCCCCACTTAAATCTTATCCTACAAATTTTATTAATGTTTACATTATCTAAAAATATTGAGAAATATTGGTCTAATATAAAATTCATGATTTCTATTATTCAAATTCCCAACTTACCTTCTCAAATTGAATTTTAGGTAGGATATGGTCTCTTTCCATTATTTCAAATAATATATGTATTCATCTCACATTCCCCAATGTACCCTCACATTTACTAGGGAGAAGACATGGTCCTCTCCAACTCATTATATATATTATATATATATATATATATATATATATATTATATAATATTATATATATATATATCTCACATTCCCCAATGTACCCTCACATTTACTAGGGAGAAGACAATGGTCCTCTCCATTTAATTACATCTCACATTCCCCCAATGTACCCTCACATTTACTCGGGAGAAGACATAGTCCTCTCCATTTGATTATCATATATATATATTCATCTCACATTCCCAAATGTACTTTCAGATTTACTTGGGAGAAGACATGGTCCTCTCCCATTAATTTCCCAATTTTATATTCATGTCACATTTCCAAATGTACTCCCAGCTTTACTTAGGAGAAGAGAAGTCAACTGTAAGGATGGATGAGAAGTTAATGACATTAATGAGAGGTAGTTGAGATGGAGAAGAGAGGGAGGGTATAAAAAGGGAAGGGGGAAGGGAAAAGAGGGGGAGGTTGGGTCTTGCTTATGATTGTGAGGTTGGTTGTGATTTGAGGATTTGTTGTGAATTTTGAAGACCTTAGGAACCTGTGGAGATTTCTTGGGTTGTTAAGAGGAGGGAAATATTGTTCATCTTGGTATAGATCATTCATCTTGGACACACACACTACATCTGGTTGGACTTGGGCTCGAAGGGTAGTGAGCTCCAGTATTGCAGCAAAAATGCTACAACTCCTGGGACTCCCTTCTTTACTTTTATCAACCCGGTAGTTCGTAACAAACTTGGAAGCGACGGTGTTGTATGCACAAGTACTAGCTCTTGCCACAGGCTGCCACTTGATCAGCTGGCACAAGTCTGCTAGGAGCTTAAGCCACCTTCTATGAGCTCTTAGAATAAGCTTTTAACTATGATGGATGAAAGCTAACTCAAAGGAGGCTAGTCTACTTGCAGAAAGAAACTAAAAGCTGAAAGGAAATGCAAACCCTAGCAAACCCTAGTTTTACCGACTAACCCTACCGATGCAAGAAAATAGATGAAAGCAGTGGAAATGGATGCCATTGACTTTTATAAATGTAAAATGCATGTGACTAAGCTACTTCTGTAGTAAAATCTGGAAAAAAACATCTTTTTGTATTTTTGAGTAAGTTGGCAGAGTTATTATGCATGTGTTTTAAGTGTTTTTGACTGTGCATAGGTTGATTGGCGAAAGGAAATGGAATAGGCACTTGTAGAAGGTTGAGAAGGTGAGAAGAGGGCCTAAGGGGTCCCTAGCACCCTTCCAGAGAGTTTCACAGTGTTCGGATCTCAAGAAACCGCTTTCGTGAGCTTCTACAGGAAGTCTGCAGGGATTCTACAAGATGTTTCGAAAGGGAATTTTGGAGGGTTGATCGTGGAAGAAAGGTGGAGAAGTGGGAATGGAGGTTAGATGAGGGTGTGAAAAGGTCTAGGACCTGGTGACTGAGGCTGAGGAGTGATTAAGGCGATTGAGTTTGTTCGAAGATAGAAGAAGTAATGTTGCACAAGGATGTAGAAATTAGGGCAAAGTGAGAAAATGTGGCAAATGAAAGGCAAGAATCTGAGTTAGAGAGCAGGTTGTATTGATGGAGTAAGGGTAGGCAAAGAGGTGTCACAAGTGCTCTACACGTTATTTTCCAAGCTGATCAAACGAAGACTAGGAAAACCAAAGATCTAGCTACTTTAACCTAATTTGACTTAAATACCAGAAATCATGATGGACAGAAGTTTATTGGCAGAAAATCATGTAAGACAACTATGAAAACCAAGCAAGAATAGATCTAAGCATGTAATCACAACTAGTACCAACTTTCGCAACTAAGAATCTAGCACTAGCGATTGCATGAAGAAGCAAGAACAATGTTTTGTGGCAGCAAGGACACCTTGGTCTCAGCTCATGGTCCCAAGGAGGGAGAGGTGAGATCAAAGGTTGCTTAATGGCCCTTTCCGAAGATCTTTTCTATTACCAACCTATTAAATCAACCTGAAACATGAAAAGCTATTTCAATCATCAAAAATGGACTAAGTAACCAAACAAGATTTTAATCTACTAGCAAAAATTATTCTATGAATACAGCAAAAACATATAACAATACACAGAGGAGGCCCTGGCACTTGGGTTGGCCCCAACCCCAAGAGCTACAGGCTCCTAAGAAGAAGCTCAAAGCTGAAGAAAAATGAAACTGATCTCCATTACTCAAAAAATAACCATGTCACAAAAATGTTTACAGCAAAAGCTCCAAAATGCGCTGAGAAACAGAGCATCACTCAAGTGCAAAATAAAAATGTTCAAAAAGTAACCTACAAAGGCTGGAATCCTTCCTTCTTATGCACTACAAAGACCTCCAACAACCCTCTTTAACTCAAGGGGCTCAGCTGCTCAAACTACAAGTAATCAGTCACTTTACAAAAAGTTGCTCGGCTGCCCTTGGGAATCATCTTTGGTGGCCTTCTGAACTCCAAGCTGATGGTGGAGAATTCGAGGCAGGGGCCATTTAGTGCAGGAGACACCCTTCCTACGAATCCTTAGCCTTGTTCCCTCGTGTTTGGCTGTCAACTGGCTCATAAATGTTTGACCTTGGTCCAAAAGTTGTCCAAAAATCTGCAATAACCACTTATTAGACTTCATGGTCAAGTGACTATTCTCATTCATTCAATTACATAAATATACTCAAAATCATGCATTAACTATGAAGAATGGTGGATTAATCAAGAACAATAGGCAATAATGAGCCCAATAAGTTACCATTTTTGGGGCTCATCAGAGGGTTAGGGAACCTGTGGAGATTTCCTAGGCTAGGAATTATTTCCTAGTTGGCTGGGAGGTAAATCATGTTGGGTAAGTCAAGAGGAGCATTTAGCAGGAGCAGCAGCTCAAAGGCATCTCCACCAACAACCGATACAGGTATTCTTTTATAGATTACTCAAGTAAATTTATTAAAATGAAATGTTCTCCTTAAGTTATAAGGATTAGAATGCAAATGGTAAAATTTTATTTGTTTAAAAGTCTTGTAAGAAAGTAAACTATTGCCTTGTATTGCATTTAAATTCATCAAAAATAGATCTGTAAGAAGACCCTAGGATAGGGCTCTTACAAGGGCACACTAAAAGAGCGATTAGAATGAAAATCCTTAGGTATTTATATACATTTACAAAGTTACAAGAATACTAAAGGTCATAGGAAATAAAAAGACACAAAAAATAAAATAACATAAACCAAAATACACATTCAGATTGCAAATACTAAGCAAGAGAGAGAAGAAGATAACCTCGATTAGTCGCGTAGCGCAATCACACTTCATAAGAATGAGAAGGGAGCTTTGTGGAAGAAAAGTGTGTGGAGCTATTTGGAGGGAAAAATAAATAATGAAATGAATTTTGGGGGTTGGATCTCTTTTATAACTTGCTCCACACTTCTGACATGGTCACACTTCAAAGTGTGATTAAGTGTAGGAAGGTGCAACAAGCCTCAAGGGCTAGACTACCACTAGGAGATGCGATTGCGCTAGCCAACAAAAGTGCGCTCAGCTTACAAATTGTGACTATGATTTGCTTAGGTATAATTCAAATAGACTTATAACAAGCACAAACACGTAGAAAATTTTATAAACTTGATCCTTTGAGATATTGATGGGGCTCCAAATGTTGAAGAATTCGAAATGTTGGTGAGTTGTTGTAGTAGCTACAACAAGTTGCTCAACCACAAATTAAGTAGTTGAGTGCCAAACATTCCCACATTTAGAGACAATATTATATTCATTCCCAAATTTAGAGATAATATTGTATTCATTTACTAATTAGTGGGTAATGAAAATTTTAATGTATCGATGTATATGAAGCATTTAAATGATTTGGATTTAAGGTCAATGTTGTGCGTTGTGTAAATAGAGCACTAACAAAACGTTAATTTTGATTTTAATTGTTATTGTGATTACTCATGTTATTGTGATTGCTCATGCTTAGTGAGAGTAAACAAGTAGAGGATACACTATCTAGGATCTATTTGTTTAGGATGTCATGTGTACTGGAAGTTTGAGGCACTCAATTGTTGTATAAGTCATTGTACATTCAAATACATGCTAGACAAATTTCATCAACTTTGAAAACACATCACATATAAACATTTCAACCTCAAAATTATTGGCTTGCAACTATTAGTTCCCTGCTCTTAAAGGGAGTCACACCAAAACTAAATTAATAGAATAAGAAAAAGAGCAGTCACACCAAAACTAACATAATAGAATAACAAATCGATAGTTGAGAAAATATGGGATTGGAATAATATTTCACATAAAATTAATAGAATAACAAACTGATAGTTGAGAAAACATGAGATTGGAATCATATTTCACATAAACTAAATAGTTAAAGAATGCTATTTTCAGGATTTCATATTTGTATTTACTTTTCACTGAGTTTATTTCAATTATAGATTGCAGGAATATTTTGGAATCCTAATTTCATATTATTAAATAAAAATAATTGTGTTGAATTTATTTAGATTGTAAATTTTGAGAATATCTGATATTTTATTGGCAACAGCATATTAATTGTTTGACATCACTATTATGTGTGGAATTCCTAGATATTCCTTTAATCTATAAATGAGAGATGAGAATTTCCTGTTAAATTCTTTAACACATTTAATATAATATGTATTATAAATTCTAAATTCACCATGAATATAAAACAAAATCAACAATAACTCCATATCAATTGACTTTCCTCCCTATACCATAACTAAAATTTACAATCAACCAAAAAAATCAATATCATATTGCTTCGTTAAACATGAAATTTATACATTATACCAACCCAATTGACTTTCCTCCCTATACCATAACTAAAATTTACAATCAACCAAAAAAATCAATATCATATTGCTTCGTTAAACATAAAATTTATACATTATACCAACCCATCTTAACCTCTTTTCTTAAACCCATCTTAACCTCTTTTCTTAAAGACTAAACGTTCCCATACTTTTCCTACATGAGGTGTCCGTGCATACCATCCATTTGAGCAAAATTAACTTGTAAACTACCTCTGCTCTCAAGGTTTGTTTCCTCTATATTCTTATATCATAAGCTCATTTTCACACAAATACAAGTCACCCTTTTATTGCTTGCTTATTCATAACTGGGAAATCTAACTTCACTTCAACGCTATAGGATGCCAACGGCCTATTCTTTCCAGCATCTCTTGTACTCTAAGCTCACCTGGTAACAGAGATAGCCTAATCAAGACGTTTGTGCTATTATTAGACCTGTATCATCCGATCCGAAGATATCAGAGCACCTCCTCAACAACAGAAGCAAGATGTTCTTATTTAAAAGTGCATTTTAATCCATCGTGGTCTTTGAGTTGAAAATACTGTAAAACATTTTTTTTCCGAAGGGTATTGTTTATTATTTAGTTTGTTTGGGATAGCTCAATTGATAATGTTTATGAAAAAGAAGTTTCAACAAATTGAAAAATTTGGGTTCAAATATTGTGCTATCCACCCCAGATCCAAAGAGAAATTAGATATAATGAAGATGTAATCCTACCAAGCTTATAAAAAAAAATTACCATTTAAACCATCTCCTTCTCTATATCCATCTTCACATAGATATTTGGTAAAAATTTTAACTTTTATCATGTACATAATCTCCCTTTCTCCATTTCCCCTAGCTATTTGTACCTTTTTATTCAGATAATTTATCTTTCTCTTACTTGTAACTCATGAATTGTAAATCAATTAGTTTGTTTAACATTTAGTACCTATCAAATTACAAATTCAAATCCAACTAAATTTTAAACAATTTTGATAGTAGCATCTTACTAGTAAACCAATCATTTTTCTATTTTAAAAATGGTTTAAAAAACAACTTAATTTTTTATTTTTATTTTTTTATTATTTATCCTCTCCTGCTATGAGAACACCCTCTCGACATTGATTTTACTCATATGGAAATGATACCATAGCTTTTAAGGTCCCTGGACTGATACGACTTTAGAATCCATTAATTAAAAAGGGAAAATGGATTGCATATGCACCCCGCAGTGGAGGGATTCTGCACACCACCAAATAAAAGCTTCCAGGTTCTGTCTCCTCATAAAGAATCTAGAAAAAAAAATTCACGACTTTCTTTATAGAATATGTGTTATGGTCCCATTAATAAAGAAGCCTGTAAAGAAATCATGTGTTAAAATTCTTTTCTGGTCCACTTAAAGAATCTACAAAAGCTCCTCACGACTATCACAGAACCTTTATTTTGGTTGTATTAAGCAAATCTACAAAAGCTTGTGCCCCTCACAACGACCATGAAGTACTTTCACCTTAATAACTATAAAAGAGAGAATATAGGTGCACTCCGGGGATTGGGTGTCTTCATAATTTGAAAAATGTATTCAATACATTGATTATAGACAAGCATATATATGTCTATTTACAAAACTAAAAGTTCAGTTAATTGGAAAAGCATTATTAAAAAAAAAAAAATATATATAATATATATAATATATAAATGATAAATAAATTAATATTTTTTATTATTTAGTTAAATTAATTAATTAATTTTATTTAACTAGTATGAGAGTTATATATCATTGATATAATTTATATTTTGTATTATAGGTTAATTTGTTTTCCCAAGTAATAAAATACTCTACTAATAATGAAATTCAAAAGTTAGAAGCTCAATATGTCATTTACAAAAATTAAACTTGAGTAGGGAGATAACCAATTTTAATACACATAATCATAAATTTTTAGCTAAGCTGGTTTGAGCTCCGGTGAAGTAATACTGAGATGAATAGCCTCTCAAGAAATCTGAGTTTCAAGAAATCTGAGTTTCTTTGATGGTTACCTAGTTTATCTTTCTTTGATGGTTACCTAATTTATCTTGTCAACTCAAACTCAAAATCATTTCTCCTAATAACCCAAATTAAGCCCAATTAAAACTATTTGTTAATAAATTTAACAGGTATAATGACAAGTCTTTATTTATGGACTTCTACTTGTCTTTTAAACTTTGCACTAAAACTTAGTTCTTAACAAGTTGCTTTTTATATATATCATTTTCTCAACCAACATTATTTTTGTCCCTATCTCTGAATTTTATTAAAACATCGTTTTCTAATTCTAACGTGCAAATTGAACTTATCTACCTATTTTATAATTGTGACATACAAGTGTCTCGATTAGTGGTTCTCTTCTCAACCTATGTAAGTCGATTCCTTCTTGTTTTATTTCTTATTTTTCAGGCGGTGAGATGCTATGTAGTTTTGGCTTTTTTATCTCTTGGTGTTTGTGCAAGTTGGGCAAGTTGTATATCTAGTGTTGTTGTAACATTGTTTTTTCCTCTTAAGTGTTTTCCCTATAACATTGATACTATTCTGATACTATTCTTATAGTGTTGTAGTATTCTTGACATGACACTCAACTTTATGAACAATTATTTTCTTTCTCACTCTTTAAATCATTCCATACAATTTGAATCTCATATTTACTTCTTCTTTTTGAAACAAATTCATTTTAACTAAAATTTTATCATTATTTATTATTTTTATTTCTTATTCACACTTAAATATTTTATAAGAAAAATATATTTTGGAATAAGGCTTTCAATATTTTAATTTAATTACTAATAATTAATAAGTAGATGGCATGCATTTAATCCTTATAGAATATTCATAAAATGTTTTGAATACCGGTTAGGATAGAGCATTGAGATTTATTTTAGAAGTAAGTTATGTCAATTTTTTGCCTTTCAATTTAATTATTAAATATGATAAAAGTAAATAAAAAAATATATATATATATATAAAATCATTTTGATAGAGAAATGAGTTATGGTTTTTTAGAGAAATGATATTGATAAATCAACATATTGTAACAAAGCTTATTTTCAAGTTAAAAATCTCCAAAATGAAAACAAATTTCCATAGTTGAAAATTTTGTTGAATTGAGGCTTTTGTAATCCATATCAAGTTTATAGGAGACTTTTAGGCATAACTCGCATGATATTTCATTTGTCGAGTGTGATTCATCCTTAGGACAAGTTGCAGAATTATAACTCACATGATATTTCATTTGTCAATGTGTGTCGATGTGTTTTGAACCAACGAGTGTGATTCATCCTTAGGACAAGTTGCAGAATTAGATCTAGGTTGCCTATTAAATAGACAGAGCAAAACATCCAATGGCTATAATTAAAATTTTTGACCAAGCAAGAATATATTGACTCGCTAATGGATATATTTGACTAGGAAATGGCTCCGTTCTCAGGAAAAATGAGCATAACTATATTTAATTAAAAATTAAAAAATTAAATAAGTTAAACTTATGGATTTAAATAATTATTAAATTAATAGTTAGTTATACTATTTTATTAAATTAAAAGTTAATGGTAAATATGAATTTACATAAAAGATATTATCAATTCAATATATTAATATAAATAAAATATTAGAATAAATTAATTTAGGTATTATATAGTAAGAAAAAATATTTATTTAATTGTTAAATTGTTTATTTTTTTAATTATAAAATAACATATTATCATAGATTTCAATATCAAAGTAATTATTAAGTTCAAATTTAGAATATAACTAATAGCTTAAACTAAATGCTATTAAAGTATTTTATACTATATAAAGAACTCACCAAAGAGGATCAAAGAACAAAGGTAAAAGAGAGATGGTTAAAGGATAACAAGGGGAAACTAACCTATACGAAAACTAGAACAAGCTATACAAAGGAGCGGAGGAAGTGAGGAACATGACTAGGAAGGGAGGGTTGGGATCCAGCAACTATTGATCTTCCAGCCATCTTCTCTATTGAGATTGCTCGGCCTTTTTTCAATCTCAAGGCTTCCCTAAATTTACAGTGATGGAACTGCAAAACTCTAGCAAGAACACTACCCTCTTCAATACAAACATGATGCTTGGTTTTTTCTACATGCTCTACTAAACCGGAAGGCTTGGTTGTCCTATGTTTAAGGTCAATTGCGTGCTCACTAATCCTCTGATTAATGGAGCGTCCAGTCTCACCAATATAGCGGGTCCCACAAGAACAAGGAATAATATAGGCCCCTTTCATATCCTTAGGGTCGATAGGATCTTTTACTGATCTTATAGGTTAGTTTCCCCTTGTTATCCTTTAACCGTCACTCTTTTACTTTTGTTCTTTGATCCTCTTTGGTGGGTTATTTATATAGTATAAGAGACTTTAATAACATTTAGTTTAAGCTATTAGTTATATTCTAAATTTTAACTTAATAATTACTTTGATATTGAAATGGACATATGATAATATGTTAATTTATAATTAAAAAGAAGTACATTTAAACAATTAAAATACATATTTATTTACTATATAATACCTAAAATTAATTATTATAATATTTTTATATATAGAATGTGGAAATACGAATTTACATAAAAGTATTATCAATTCAATATTTATTTTTAATTTTATTTTTATGTTATATATAAAATAAAAATAAAATAAATATTGAATTGATAATATTTATGTAAATTCGTATTTCTCATTAACTTTTAATTCAATAATAATATAGCTAACTATTAATTTAATAATTATTTAAATCCATAACTTTAGCTATTTCCTAGTCAAATATAGCTGTTAGCTAGTAAAAAATTATAGCCGTCTGATGTTCTGCTCTATCTATTTAACATGCAACCTAGATCTGATTCTCCAACTTGTCCTGCTCTATCTATTTAACATGCAACCTATATCTATTTAACATGCAACCTAGATGTGATTCTCCAACTTGTCCTGACGATGAACCACATTAGTTGGTTTCAAAAGCGTTGACAAATGAAATATCATATGATTTACGCCGAAAATTTTCTCATAAAATTGAAAATTTTCTCATAAAATTGAAAATTTTATTATATATAATAAATTTAAAATAAATTTAAAATTTAATTAATTCTTAAAGATTAGAATTAATATTAATAACATAAAATATTTTTTTTTAATATTTATGACCTGAAATGTATTATATAAATAAGTGTTTTAATAACTATCCTAAAATAATCCTATAATTAATTTATTTCAAATATTAAAAACATTATAATTATATCTATTTTATAAATTAAAATATATCATAATTTTCGATTCAAATAATATTTTCTTTCTCCACTTCACTTTATATAACTTTTAATTTATTTTCAAAAATTAAAAATTTATTATTATATCTATTTTATAAATTAAAATATATCATAATTTTCAATTCACATAATGTTTTTCTGGTATTATTTCTTTATTTTTGTCCATATTCTTAATATAGTTTTCTATTAAAATTTAATCGTAAAATTACATAAAACTTTATATCTGATTAATGACCTGAAACGCTGATTTGTCATTGTTGTAACTCTATAATGCAGATATAAACTTTTGTGTCACAAACTTTTGTGTCACGTGAATGACTAGAAATGCTGATTTGTCATTGTTGTAACTCTCCGTAAGTACTGACGCACTTATTTTATTCCCTCCAAAAGCCCTAAGTTTCAGAAAGTAAAAAAGTAACATACTTCCAATTGTAGCCTCTCAGTGATAACCTTGCCCGGATACTTTCCCATGCCGTTTGGTCCATTGTATCTGCGAATTTATCAAAGTGTGAACACCTCTTTGCCACGGTTAAATGGGGACCATTAATTTTCATCCATGTATACAAGGTACTTATGTGCCAGGCATTTTTTCCGGCATTGTCTATACAGGTTACAATTTTTTAACCTGTTTTTAGAATTTGATTTTTTAATTTTAAAAGTGTTTAAATAAATTTTACGGTGGAAATAGATAGATTTATTATCATAGAAAAATGAGAAAATTCTAAATTATAAGAAGAGTTTCGGCGAAAATCACATATATAGAAAGACCTTTCTCGACGCGTTTAGAACCAACTATTGTGGTTCATCATCAGGGCAAATTGATTCGAAACGCGTCGACAAAGCTCTTTCTATATGTAATTTTCGCCGAAACTCTTCTTATAATTTTGATGAATCACAAAAGCCTCAATTCTACAAAATTCTAAATTCTAAAACTTAAAACTTAATTATAATAACTTAAATTTACTAAATATCAAAATCTTATCAAAATTTCCACAATTTCTAAGAAAAATTTATATCCTGAGAATAGTCTTTTCTTATGTTTCTTACTGTACGAATCCCCATGGGAAAAAACAGGGGAATCAGAATTGTATGTAAACTGACCATTTAAAAGTGGATGAGATAGGATAATGGAATTGCAGGTATTCAATCCTGGAAAATTTGTTGTTAGACGGCATTATTCTATTCCATAACTTTAACCAGTCTTTTCCGTATTCTGTTTTTTTCGTACATGTAACGTGGTGGTGGCAACATGCGGACATCTGTGCCCGCCCATGGTTTCGGACGCAGGCAGTGTCCGGTCGGCACAACATGACAACCCAATCCCTGCATATACTCCCCCCGACATGCC
Organism: Pinus taeda; assembly: GCA_000404065.3. Classification (NCBI taxonomy): domain Eukaryota; kingdom Viridiplantae; phylum Streptophyta; class Pinopsida; order Pinales; family Pinaceae; genus Pinus; species Pinus taeda. The sequence goes on from APFE030688912.1 coordinate 114,507, forward strand.
CAATCGTTACAGACAACCCGGGTTTTCTTGGTCCTTTTTCTCTACTTTTCTCTGTGATTGGTCTGTATACTTAGCGCAGGCAGCCTTGTGCATAAAGCAAGCGGAAGAGGAGACGTAACCAGAGGTGGGAAAATGTGAAATGACCGATTACGATTGCAGTCTCATCCACACGCCAAGCTTTATATCTTCGGCACATTTCATTCCGGAGGGCTGTCCGATTTAAAGCCAACAGCGCTGCTGCCAATATTGTTTCTTGTTCGCCGTCTCCTCTGACAGGCTGCATTTTCTGAGGTTTCTTGATTGATTGATTGATTGGGGTGGTGTGTGTGTCTGAGATCTCGAGTTCGAATCTTGGGAAGTATGAGCGGTCACAGGAAGCTTCAGGAGCCGCTTCTGACCTCTGAGCACCACGACCCACGGAACCCTTACCTGAATGTGAACAACACTTTCGACTCCAACTTGGTGGTCATCCTGGCGGCTCTGCTGTGCGCTCTTGTGTGCGCCGTGGGCTTGAATTCCATGTTCCGCTGCGCACTGCGCTGTAGCCGCCGGATGGCGTTGTTCGAGTCGTCTGACGAGGCCGCGATTCGGCTGGCCAACACGGGGCTCAAGAAGGCGGCCGTGAAGGCTCTGCCTACAGTTGTCTACAGCGCCGCCACCGCCGCCGCTCCGCCGCCTCCTCTGACCGACTGCCCCATCTGCCTCTCCGAGTTCGCCGAAGGGGAAAAGCTCAGAGTGCTGCCTACGTGTCATCATGGCTTCCACGTGGAGTGCATCGACACGTGGCTAGCTTCCCATTCGTCTTGTCCGACATGTAGACACTGCCTTCTCGACATCTCGCGCTCCAGTGAGACAGCCCCGCCCGCAGCAGTGCCCCCGGAATCACTCGTGGTTTCTCGCGACCCTCTGCCGGCACCTTCAGCCGAGAATGGGACCGTCGACGGTAGCTCCACAAGCGAATCTTCAGCCGAGGAGGGGACCGTGGGCGGTAGCTCCACAAGCGAATGTTAGCAGAAAAATCGCGTGCACACAGAGAGGCCCACGGTTCCACTGGAAGCAGTTTCTTGGACGGGAATCTCCAGCGTAGTAATTCATTCTGTCCGTCACTGTGACTAATTCACCGTACCCGTTAAATGCAGGGAAATATTCCAGTCCATGGCCTAGGTTCTAGGTTTAATTCGTACGGATTCGAGTTTAATATGTCAAAGGTTCAATTCTCAAATCAAACCATACTGTACAGCATTTTTGGGTACTGTACAGCATTTTTGGGTTCCTTTGTGTCTACCATTATTAAAATGCGAAGGCTACAAAAGCATTGTACAGAAAATCTTTTTTTCAATGAAAAATCATTGTCTCTTGATTCATCTTAACCTCGCCATGGCCATGACTGTTCCTGGCGTCCGATACAGAGAGATCAAAAATTGAAGGTTAACATATTTTTTCATAATTTATTATATTATTTCAAAATTTTATAAAAGATGTGTATAATATTTACATTTAATATTTCGTACAAGTTCAAAGAAAAACAGAGATACATTAACCTGAAACCTCTGCTAGTTTGTTGGCATCTTTAAAGACAAGGTCATCTAAGGCACCAATGTTAAAGAGCATGCCAAGATCATGCAAGCAGAAGTGGGTAGAGCACGCCAAGATCATGGAAGAAGTGGGTAAAAGTGTAATGGTTATTTTTATTTCAAAAATATGTTTAACAGGATCAAAGTTCAAGTTCACCGTTTGACTTCACTCTTGTCTTTCAATTTCTATTCTGAAATTTATAATCCAATTAAATCCACATACATGCAAAACCCAAGGAATTAAATTCATACCAATACAGAACCAAGGGAAAATCTTATCCCAAAAATTTAGAAAAAAATTCAAACTCACAGCACTTTATCCTTGACCCATCGCCGTGAAAGACTATGCATAGGAATTATGTTCTTCCATGTGTTTAAATGAGGCGAGCAAGAATGGCATTTTTAAGACTATGCATAGGAATTATATTCTTCCATGTGTTTAAATGAGCCGAGCAAGAATGACATTTTTTTAGTATTTATTATGGTGTTTTTAAGGCAGTAAAATGGTTTTCAAGGTGTAAAGATACACTAAAGAATTGAAAATTAAAAAAAATTGAACTATTTTTTCCTATAACAAATACACGGGAAAAAATTCTCAATGCAGAGCAATATTTTTTTTAAACAGATAGACAAATTGTTTTCCTCTGTATATTCATTCATTGAATGGATGGGAGGTAGACAAAGAAAAACCTACAAAATAGAAAGTGATACTGATATTGATTGAGGCATCTAAAAACTGGTGCTGATATTGATTGAGGCATCTAAATATTGATGCTGATATTGATTGATGCATCCAATAAGTTTGTGATGGTAATGTCTCATGGGACCACCATGAAGCTTCATCTTCCAAAGAGGAAGACAAAGACAAGGTCAAGAAGTAAAGCCATGATGAATTTAGGGAAGTTAGTGATGTTGTGCAACTTGCCATATTTCCATATTTCCTTCTTCATTGCTTAGGGCTTTTGATTCAAGTTTTTTGTCCTGGCTTGAGACTACGTGATTTTCCTCAAGGATTCGAAGGGCGGTGGATGCATATGTTGGGTAAAATTTATGGCTCAAATAAAGTTCTTGGAAACAAGGAAATCTCTTACCATCTTGGAAGGTTTTGAGGGACGTGGAGTCCATAATTTTTTGCCATTCCAGTGATACAGAGCTCCATTGTCTATGGTGCAACTGGATTGTTGAAATTTCTTATGGGTTTGTCCATTGCAGAGGAGATTTAATTTCCTCACTTTTGGGTTTATTCAAGCATACTTGTGCATCTTATGTTACAACAATCATAATTTTTCCAACTATTATAATGAGAACTGTGATTTTAAATTTTTTTGTAACAATATTGCAAGCAATGCACCAGATGATCTCTTCGCAAACACAAATATTATCGTGGAGGCTCTGTCAAACCTTATAGAAAAAATTATGCAGACGATTGTATGTAGTGAACTAATTAAAAAAGGGTCAAGCAGTGAAGCCATGATGACTTTAGTGGAGTTACGGATGTTGTGCAGCTTGTCATATTTCGCTTACAACATCCACTAACTTTCATTGTTTTTTTGTTGGGATTTCGTCAATTTTGTTAAACCGGTGCAAAGTATCTTCTCCTTCTTCAGTGCTTAGGGCTTGTGATTCAGGGTTTTCGTCATGCCTTGGTGCAAAGTATCTTCTCCTTCTTCACTACTCAGGGCTTGTGATTCAAGGTTTTCGTCATGCCTTGGTGCAAAGTATCTTCTCCTTCTTCACTGCTTAGGGCTTGTGATTCAGGGTTTTCATCATGCCTTGAGACTGCTTGATTTTCCTTGGGGATTTGAAGGGTGATGGAAGCATCTGTTGGGTAAAATTTATGTCTTGAAGAGAGTTGTTGGAAACGAGGAAATCTCTTACCATCTTGGAAAGTTTTGAGGGACGTGGAGTCCAGATTTTGTTGTGCTGAGGAGAACTAATTTCGTCGCCTTTGGGTTCATTCAAGCAGACTTGTGCGTCTTACGTTACAACAATCATAATTTTTCCAACTATTATAATGAAAGCAATGATTTTAAGAAAATTTGTAACAATATTTCAAGCAATGCACGAGATGATCTCTTCACAAATATTACCATAGAGGCTCTCTCAAAACTTAGAGAAAAAATTGTACAAACAATTGTTTGCAGTGAATTGATTCAAGAATGACACCTTCATTGTAACCATTCATGTATGATGTGCGCAAGCCAAACACTAAACATAACAAAAAAAAATTACCTCCTTAATAATTCAATTCTCATACCTTCATTCTCTTCCTCATTCATACCCAACAATTTTAGTTAAAACAAAAAAAATATGTTAAAAGAAAGAAGAAAATAATAATAAAATTTCTAGCATAACTTCAAACTATGGCCCACTAACCTCCGTAGCCAATCGTGCAACATAAACCATGCTCCCGGGTACCCTAATATTCACGTATGTAAAGGTCAGTGCATTCTCCAACTGTCGGGAGAATGTAGGCATTTATAACGCATTGAAAATACAAGTTCCCAAATCGACCCCCCAACTATAACTCAACTAATTCCAACAAAAAGAGGCATGCTTACTTGCTTTGTCACTCTAATAATTACAATACCCAACCTCACCTCTACCATGTGTGGACACAACATCCTAAGTTTTTCTATGTTGTAATTGTAATTCTATATATAAAATTTTTACCCTTATCTATTATTCCATATGTAAATAGTATTTAGTGATGTAATTCATTTTTATTTTTTTTATTTATTATTTATTTTATAGAAATAAAAAATTAATTTTATTACAAATTAAATATTAAATATACATTTCCCTTCCCATTTTACACATTTTCTATTTCCCTTTTCTCATTTCGACGTTCTGTTTCTCATTTCAAGGTATGCTAATTTATGATTGTTTTTGTTTACTTAAAAAAATTATCTAATTAAAAAAATTTGACAATCCATGGATAGGGATGAAAGTGTGCAGATTTAAGGACTAATAATCAGATTTTAAAAAATTAAAGGTAACGAATCTGCATTCTAAAAGATTTAAGGGCAATATCAGCGACTATTATTGTAAGTTCTACAGGCAGAATCCATTTAATTTAACGGCGGCAGTGAGTCAGAGTGGGATGAAAAGAAGTCGGTTAGTTTGTTGTTTTGGTCTCATGGTTGGTCTCACGACGACCCACTGACTCATTAAGCTTTACTACAGAGGCATGACAGATTCCTTATTGTCATGCATAGTCGTGTTGCGTTCAAGGACAAATGTTTCGCCAAGGTTTTCACAACGTGGCTTCACAACTGTTTGACAATTCAAAGGTTGAAAATCAAAATAGTAGCGATAACTATACGGTAGAAAACAAAAGTGTAGACGATGGTCAGTGGCCAACTGATTCAAAAAGACACCTTCGGTGTAATTATACTAAATATGCGTATTCTCAATTATATATAAGAGTCATATATAAATTTGAATAATTATACTAAACATGCGTAGTATCACTTATATATATATATATAGATAACCAAAATTAGAGGTGATATTCAAAGCTTGAGTCAAGAGCTAAGAGCCATATCGAGAATTAGAGCCATACTAAAGAGCAGTAAAATCCTGATCCAGATTTAAACAGGAATGCAACGAATTATAGAGATAACCATAAACATAGATATGTAGTGGAAATAATACTTCATTTCATTAATGTAAAATACTGAAATATGCTTACAAACAGTGATGGAAATAAACCAGCTAGGGTGATGGTAGCTTATCTCTGAGAAGAGATGTGGTGGCTACATGCCTCTGAATTGTTCTGAACTGTGTTACAATGAGGCTCGAAGGCCTATTATTGTTGAGAAACCATGGAAAACCCTTCACATCCCAAAACCTAACCCCAGAAGATGAAACACCAAATTGTGGGCCCCGTTTGGGTAAATTGGTACATCAATTTCCCGGGGTCGTAACTTTGGCATACGATCTCTGTTTGACACGTACAATAGCTCATTAGAAAGATCTATCCAAGAACTATTACTTTGGGAAGGGCAACATCGGTCTATGGACCCATGTTGCCCCCATATTTCCCAAAAAACGTCGTTTAGGGCCTCAAAACGGCTCCGGAAGTTCAGGACTCGAAAAAACTGCTAAAAATAGTAAATTGTGCTACAATTTAGGAAACTGAAAACACTGAACGAAACAGTTTTCAGGGTCCAAATGGGATAGGTGGGTGGCCACCAACATCCACCTAGATCAAATCCATAGCTAGAGTCAAAGCCAAGAACCAAGAGACAAAGCTAGAGGTGAGAGCTAGTGCTAAAGTTAAAGTTGAGAACCACAACTAGAGCTAGAGTCAAAGTTGAGAACCATAGATAAGAGTCACGGTTGGGAGCTATAATGAAGAGCCAAGGGTGAGTTTTATTATCTAAGTCATCGTGGAATCGAAAACACCAAACTAGGGAGGTTTGATCCATAATTCAAATGTAATGAGGGAAATCACCTTCTTTAAATCAATTATCCCAACTCCAACTTGGTATTATTGGATTCAAAAGTCAATGGTTTTTGTGGGAGTCAAAATAAAAACTCTCCCAAAAACAATATAGAGTATCATTACAATTTTTGTGTGTAATGTCATTAGCTAAGTATCATAGAGGGGAAGAAGTTGAATCAAGAGAGGGGAGCTTTAAGGCTTATGCAGAGAAGACTTCAAAAGAGAAGGGATTCAATCTCAAGAGGAGGAGAGTTTAAAATTTTGAATCAAACTAGAACCACTATGATACATAATCAAAGAGTTCAAGATTTGTCACTATAACTTCTCTAAGAGTACCTTGCATTGTATTCGCTTGGTCTCTGTTAAGGTCCTACCCTAACCCCCTAAATAGATAGATAGATTGCTATGTATGGAGATCATCTCTAGTAAATAAGGCCCATGTAATGGTGTGCGCAATAATTGTAATACAATTTACTGGAGTGTTCTACCTATTGGAAAGTTCATTCCCTATAATGTTCCTAGTAGATAGATAGAACTAAATAAAGAAATAGAAGTGAGATGTCTTGTGAAGTATATTGTAATTGAATCTTTTCTCAAGTAGAGGCTTCCCCCTCAAAGAGGCAAGTGAACATTGTTCGCATTAATTAAGGTAAATATTATGTGGTATAGATAATTGTATTTCAGATTAATCATATCATTAGGATTTGGTTGACGTTTCAAACCAACTAATGTGGTTCATCCTCAGGACAAGGTGAGAAAATTAGTCAATCTTCAAGAATAAATAGCATGGATGCATCATTGCCCAGAGTTAGCCGTTGGTGATTAGTTAATCAGGAAAAATCCAAAACGACAATAAGGAAATTATTTATTGGCTTATCTTGGTTCTTATTTGACTATTGTGTTGCAACTTATCATTTCTGCAATAAATATGGGTAAAATTCTATTGTTTATGCTCTACATCTACTAATCTACTAATAAAGAACACTACAAATGGAATTAGAGCACTTTCTTGAGCCCATCTTTCAAAGCATTTTATTGCAAGCTTAAGGCATGTTCTAGTGTTTAATAATAACACAATGCTTTGTTATTCAATGGGTAAATATATGGTGGGGAAATAATACACATAGGAAGTACAAGTGATTTCAATCGTTTGGACACCCTTGTAACCCTTGTTGGCACTCCTTCAAGTAGTACCACATTAAACAACACTTGTATATGAAATTTAAGTTCCATGTACCTAAGTTTTCTCAAAAGAATTGTAGGTTACCTAAAACTAGCTTTAGATAATCCAATTGATCATGTTGCTATTGTAGTGGCATTGAGAATAACACAATAATAAGATTAGTGTCTAGTACCTTACTAATGAGATAATGCAACTAAGGGTATGGTTGATCCTCCTTAACGCCCAAAAAAAAATAGGTTGAGTACTACACATGTATATCAAAGAGCTATAGCACCTAATCCCTTGCCTCTAAAGGCTATCAAAACCCTACTCCCTATAATTAATCCATGAAATTCCTATATAAATGATTGTATTGTAAATTTTACATTGTATCAATGGAAATCCTTCTTCCTGCTACCAATCCACAGAATTCATACATAAATCATACTATTGATAATTTGAGCATTCTATCATTGAAATTTTATTTAGCCTAGAGTATAACTTCATAGAAGGAAATAAAAAGTTAGGTGGGGAGGTCGTCGTCCTCATCACACCTTCATTTGAGACCTATCTCAATATAATCCTTATATCAAGCTAATGAGCATGGTACTAGTCTCTAATAAACCTTTTTTTTGTGGAGCATCTCACCCTACTACCAAGCAACTATCTCAACAAAACTCGAACATAATTTTGTTCATGTAATATTCCAAATTGAATTTTACAGCTAATAATAGACACTTGAACTAGGTTATAACAAATGGAATCACAAATATGCATGCACCATCAAAAACATCAAGAAACTGGGAAAATAAGTTGAGCCATTTTATTAAATTATGATGTATAAGGAGTACATATAGCAAGGAACAAGTGAACCTGGGCTTTCATAAGCAAGTTGGAGCAACCCATGTGGAAGAGATGACCCCCAAGAGTTAGGAAACTTTGACACAATATCCTTCTGCGCAAACCCAGAAATTGGCAACTATTATTGCACTGGAAATGTTGAGAATGACCCTCTGTGGTGCCCATAATCACCTAAAAATGTAGTTGTAGCTTCTCCCAAAAATACTCAACCAAACTTAGAAGGAACCTACCCCAAACCAACCACCTAGAAAAACCACAAAAATGGTGCAATCACTAGCTAAATAATAAAATGTATCGTTGAACCAAAAACATATTTCTGGCCTGAATATTGCCCGAAAATTTTTGCAAATTTAACCCCAGACTCCTCTCAACAAACCCACAAAAACCCATAAAGGGTTTGGCCTGGTTTTGACCCTGGAAATCCAGCCTCCCAAGAGCCACATCCTCCTCCAACTGTTAAAAGGTATGGCCTGCCTGTAACTCTGGAAAGAGCCCTCCAAAGCACTCCAAAATAGTTGAGATAATCTTCCCTGAACTACCCCTTATCTCTCCTAACAAATACTCACTCTACGAACTAACCCAAAAATTCCCACGTGTACCCAGTGAGAAGCTTTTGTGCTGACCCTAGGTGTTGCAACTCACATTTCTCTCAAACAACAAGCTCCTGCTCCCAAAATTGGCCAAAATACTAGTGTCTCCATGTCCTCCCTTCACCAAAAATTCCTCTGAAAATTGCACCCCATAAAACCCCTGAAAAATCTCCTATGTGTTCCTCTACTGCGTCCTCTTGAAGTATGCATTGGTTGAGTGATAGTTGAGATTAATGCCCTAAATATGCTCCAGCACTCCTCTGGAATGGTAGAATGGAACCTCACTAGGGTGGCACTCATAATTCACCAAAGAGAGGGTGAGTTCTCTGTTTGGAGAGCTTGATGCTAAATAGCAAGTGGCTCAGCTAAACAACTCGAGAAACTATGATTGACTTCAATAAGCAAAAGATACCAAATGAAGTTGGGCCTCCTCTATTTATAACTCGTAAGCCTCTTTTCCCATGTGGGCCCCCTCCAACTAGAAATTTGACCCTGTCTCTCTTGCCATTCAAACTTCCCTCTAAAATGGTGCATATTTCCTCAAGTGGGTGGCCCCCATGCTTGGCCAACAAGACATTTTAGCCCCCATTTTCCTTCGTGGGACTCTCTCCAAAATTCCTATGGATCCCATGCTTCCAAAATTGTCAAAATTTTAGAATGGATAAACCTGTAACAATTTAATTTACGAAGAGAAATTACAGTCCTCCCCTCCCAAATGTTGCTTGTCCCCAAGCAACTTCAGTGCTAGATTCTCACATATGTGTTCACCCTCCTAGGTGGCATCCTCATCTGGAAAGTTCCTCCAATGCACCAAAACTTGTTTGTCCGCAAGCAATGTCTGAACAAGTACCCTCTCTAACTGTGGATCCCCATTGTCATAGAAAACTTCACCAGGGTCCCAAACATGTCATTTGATCATCCCTGCTCATTGTACTATCCTATAGTGAAGGAATCCCTCGATACTAGGATCCCAAGCCAACCTGATCAATGTGAAGCACCCCTTTCTCCACTCACTATCCTGCCAGATATGGGCGTTAGAACCCCTCTGTCTATCGCCAAGAAGTAGAGCATTTTGACGATGTTAAACTTTGTCCAAATCCTCATGAAGTTGCCCTACCTAATAGTCCACCTCATGCACTCTGATTGTTGGCTCCTTAAGATACAACTCAATCCCTACGTGAATGAAGTATCTCTTGCATGAGCTCCTCCTGAAATCCTCTTGTCAGCCAACATGCCATGTTGATGAAGTCTCCAATGTCATCAGCAAATCACTGAAACCAAATGGAAGATCTAGATGATCTTCCCCGGTAGAAACTAGCTCACCCCTATGGATAGGTAAACTACTAAGTACTGTGATGCTAGGTTTCCATGCCCATCGCAACAAGAAATTGTCCTGCTGACCCCGCAACACCCTTGTCATCACTGACTACCTAACATGCACATGCCAACACCTCCTCTCCCATAACTTTTGGCCATAATCTATGCAATGATCGAGGCTAGGCCCAACCTGCCAATGCGACTCAATAATGTCAGTGCCTATCACTCCATGGCTCGCCCAAATCCTTAGCAACAACCTACCTCACCCTATGGTGGTGAGGGCTTTGGTGGTCCTTAATGTGTCCACTTGTAAATGAATCAATTCGCCTATTATCTTGACCATGCTCATGGAGGAGTGGAGTATCCCACCAATCCACTGGATCCCTGGATCCCTTAACAATACTGGAGGTCCACAATCCCCAATCCTCTCGGTCTCTTGCTATGACATGCTACTAGATGTTAGGACCCCTCTATGCCCCGCCTCTAACTTCTGTAGGTAGCCATTAGGTAGGCACTGAGCATCAAGAACCTGTGTTGTGAATAACCAACTGCTTTGTGCCTACCAAATCACAAGGAAATATTTGTTATCCCAACTCTTAATGATGTGCTCGAGTTCTACCGGAAACCTAGGCATCATCCTGCAAACAATTACTACCATCCCTCACACCTCATGCTCCCTTAACGCCTCGAGTTGTCCTGCTAAAAAAGCACCATGCAACTCCCTCTCGGTCACCTCCCCAAGTGTGAGCCCAGGGGTGGAACATATACTACCTCGAAAATCAACTATGCCATCCCTAAGCCTATATCTATTAGCCCGTGCACCTACCAAGTGTCTTAACTAGAGAGTCTCCTCCCAACCCATAACATGCGGTGTCTCATCCAACTGCCTAGGGTGATCATCCCATGCCCTGCTACCCAAATGGAGACTGTCAAGGGGCAACAACCAAACACTTTGCGACTGTAAGAAACATTGGAGGATGATGGGTGGGTATGTCCCAAAGGTTATGATCAAGAATATGTCGGAATACTCAAGAGTAATCATGTGGATGACCCTCTCTCCACCTTAGATATCTTGATAACCCCCTCAAAGCCATGTCTCCACTAAACATGGTGTCCCCATATGCTAAAAAATGTCGTCATCGATTCTAGGTGAATTGCATCCAATGGTACAATTAATGCCCTTGTCTATAAGCCTCCTTGGGGGCAATGCTCCAAGATCTCACTGTGCCGCACCATGCATCACTGCATACCACCAAGCAACACCGCACTCCTCCGCATGCCACTGTATGCTGCAACTTGTCCCTGTACATCACTGGATACCCCCGGTTATGGTTATACCATCTATTACCATCTTGTGTCCCACCTGTGCCATTGTAACTATCACTCCCCGCATGTACTCAATGCGATTTGAGGAACTCCCACTCCACAACACAGTCCAACATACTACGACACACCCCCATGCGTCTCCATACCCATCTGCAGACCACTACTCCACGTGAGATGCTCCTACCCATCATTGAATGTGATGGCCTAAAGTTGTGTCCATAGATGTCATCCTACATCCAACATGTATCATCACCTCCATCGTCACATCACCATGCTCTTCGATGAGGGGAAATCCCTTCCAAATCCTCCATAAGGGGCCCAAGAAGTGAATCTCTCTAGGTACTAGTAGTGATGCCACCACTGCTCTGCTCCTATGTGTCCTTCATGCCCTATGCAAGTGTGAGGAATCCCTAGCTCTATACAAGGCATTGTTTGGTGACCTGCCAATTCCACCTCCTTTAAGAATATCCTACCATAGTATGTTGATCATCCTGTGATCCCATGAACAACTGTCATACCAAGACAACCTAAGGAGACTACCCATAAGTTGGTTGACCATTGTTGTTGCCCAAAACACCCCTAGAAAATGTGCGTGCTTAGTTGTTAGGTCAACTATACCATCCAGGCTATAGTCAACCGGTATACTTGGGAAATGTTAGGTGGTCCCACTCGGATCCCAATGCTAGCCAAGGCTTATGGCATCCTTAGAGCCTAGAAACTCCTGCTGAGCTCCACCTGGGTCCATTACCATCTCCATAGCCCACTCCATCGGGAACCAAATCAAAATATCTCATCATCCAACCCCAAGAGAGGGATCAAATTCACAAAATCCATAAATAGAACAACCGCAACATGCGAATGTTGCACCTTATGCAACTCAGGTTGTCTAATCTTGTTATCTTGGTCAAAACATGAAATTTGACTAGGTAGTTATGTATCTCTCTCTCTCCAATGAGCAAAGGTAATCTAATAGTGTTTCCATCCCTATCTATGTATGCCTGAAGAGGGCTGCTTTAACGCTCCAACATGCACTCTAGATGCACCATTAGAGAATCCAACTGCTCCCCAACGTGAGTCAAATTTGGTTGTGGACTCGACACAAACCACTTGCATGCCCTCGAGCTCCTCGTTCTGCTACAGAATAGCCTCTCGCACTAACACGACCTTTCTTTTTAAGGCTAGAAGGTCAGCCTAGAACTGATGGAACTGTGATGGGCATCTATCACCTGTGAACTTGGTCACAACTCCAGATACCTCAATAATTGTCGGCATCTTTTCCATGGGTGGCACCTCCTCAACGGATGGCTCTATGGGTGTAGGCTCTCTCCTCTCCACCAAGGTGTCAACTAGGGCTATCAAAGAGGCCTCCAATAACGGTGACTCATGTGCCCAACTAGGTATAGTGATGTGCTCCTCACCATCTTGTGGGCCCTCAACATCATGCTCAACCTCCTCCTCCTTGAGCTCTTGATATCTAAAGTCAGGTCTCGAGTCTCACCCTCTAATTGTCCCTAGCCTGTTTGCTTCTCTTGAGGAGATTAGTGTCCTGAGTCTTTCGACTTACCCCACATGGTGTAGATGGTTGCACCCTCACGGTTTTTGTACTTCTAGTGTCTAAGTTGAATGGATGAATATGGTTTCGGCCTGTCACCCTCCTCAACTTGGTCAACCTCTCATTATTCCAACGAATTCCACCCCAGAATTCCTACATACTGAATTTCCTTGGTGCCATGGGTTTGTCTATGGTTTCACCAATCATTGTGCTTACAATTCCAAATCTTACATGATCTTACTGGTTTCCCACAACTGGCCAAGATCATGCTACGATACCATTGTAATGTTTCAAATTAAATTTTTGCAGCTAATAACAGACACATGAACTAGGCTACAACAAATGGAATCACAAATATGCACGCACCATCAAAAACATCAAGAAAATGGGAAAATAAGTTGAGCCATTTTATTAAATTATGAGTTGTAAGGATTACATATAGTAAGGAACAAATGAACCTGGGCTTGCATAAGCAAGCTGGAGCAACCCATGTGGAAGAGATGACCCCCAAGAGTTAGGAAACTTCGGCCCAATATTCGTCTACACAGACCCAAAAATTGGCAACTGTTGTAGCACTAGAAATGCTAAGAATGACCCTGTATGGTGCCCGGAATTGCCTGAAAATGTAGTTGTGGCTTCTCCCAAAAATACTTAACCAAACTCAAAAAGGAATCTTCCCCAAACCAACCACCCGGAAAACTCACAAAATGGTGCAATCACTGGTTGAATAATAAAACGTATTGTTGAACCAAAAGGGGATTTCTAGCCTGAATGCTACTTAGAAATTCTAGAAATTTAACCCCAAACTCCTCTCAACAATCCGACAAAAACCCGGAAAGTGTTTGTCCTAGTTTTGAATCCAGAAATCCAGCCTCCCAAGAGCCACATCCTCCTCCAACTACTAAAAGGTATGGCCTGCTTGTAACTCCAGAAAGAGCCCTCCAAAACAATGTAAAATAGCTAAGATAATCTTCACTAAACTACCTCGTATCTCTCCCAGCAAATACTCGCTCCACGAACTGACCGACATTTTCCCATGTGTGCCTAGTGAGAAGCTTATGTGTTGGCCCTAGGTGTTGCAACTCACACTACTCCCAAACATCAAGCTCATGCTCCCAAAATCCCCCAAAAGGCAAGTGTCTCCCTATACTTCTTTCACCAAAAATTCCTCTAGCAATTACACCCTAGAAGACCCCTGAAAAAGCTCCTATGTCCTCTTGAAGTATGCATTAGTTGAGTGACAGCTAAGATTAGTGCCCTGAATATGCTCCAATAATCCTTCGGAATGGTAGAATGGAACCTCACTAGGGTGGCACTCGTAGTCCACCGAAGAGAGGATGAGTTCTCTGCTTGGAGAGCTCATTAATAAACAAAAAGTGACTCAACTAAACATCTCAAGCAACTAAGATTGAGTTCAATAGGAAAATGATATCGAGGTCGAGGTTGGGCCTCCTATATTTATAACTCGTGAGCCTCTTTTCCCATGTGGGACCCCTCTAACTAGAAATTTAAACCTCTCTCTCTAGTAATTCGAACTTCCTCTAAAGTGGTATGTATTTCCACATGTGGGTGGCCCCCACGCTTGGCCAAAAAGATGTTCCGACCCCCATTTTCCTTCATGGGACTCTCTTCGAAATTCCCATGGGTCCCATGCTTCCAAAATTGTCAAAATGGTAGAATGGATAAAATCCTATAACAATTTAATTTAGGAAGGGACATTACAGTTCACCTTAGCACAATTCTTCGATGACCTTTTTCTTATGGACCTAGATCTCTATGGCTACTAGAAGCAACGAGCTACCCACCAGAGTCACCTCCTTGGAAGATCATTGTGATGAGTTGCAACAAAAACTAGACTGCAACCACTTCTCTTCCTAGTGAAATTTTGAGTCCATCAATGAAAAGCTCACCAAATTGGACTTAGTCCTAGACTACCTATCCAAAATTATGGTGATGCACAATCAATCCTTGGGTTATGAATGGTAGGACCGAATGTCCCAAAAGGAAGGATTTGAATCATCCAATCCCATGGGGCCTCACTCCTCACTCTACCCCATTTTCTCATGACCCTTTTATTCATATGTGGCAAAAAGTCCATAAAGTGGATCTCAAAAAATTTAATGCCTTTTATCCCACATGCTAATTCATTCAAATGGAATATTATTTTTCCCTACATGACATCACATGTGAATTAATGAAGCTTCATTGGGTGTGGTATATTTAGATCTTGAATGCTAGCAATAATGGCATTGGAATAATAAGTTCCATTAGGGTTATATTTCCTAGACACAAGTTATCTCATAACCTTATGGATGTTTTGAGATGGACATTCATTATTTGGGACAGTTGACCGAGCTTAAACAATCAGGTATTGCCAAAGAGTTCATTTCTAATTTTAAGCAATTCACCATCTGAACCAAGGGCATGTTAGGTACTTTTTTCAAGTAATGTCTTATTAGTGGCATGAAGGAAGAGATACATGCCCAAGTCTTAATGGCTTGCGCTACTACTTGGTTGGAAGCCTCTCAAATATCCAAGGAAGCCCAAAAGTTGGTGAATCCTCAAATTAAAATGACACCATGTGTTCCTCATTGTCATCCCATTGTTTCTCCCCCTAACAATCCCTCCATGTCCTCTCCACCTGTAACATGCAAACAAGTTTTTTTTAACATTCAAAACTATATAATAATAAAAACATTACTACCTTGTACATAAAGTACATATATCCCTATCCCATGCATAGTACACTTGTCTAATCGCATTTTAATGTTTGGGTGTTTGGTATTTATATAAGGTTTATCCAAGGTGTAATTACAGGTGAAATTTAATACGAAATAATTGGTTAAATTAATCACCTTAACATAAACCTCAGATTTCATATTCAAAGTGTCGAGAAGGGTAAGTGTTTTATAGTTGGGTCTCATCGCCATGGAAAGTTGGACGTCTAGCGATCTTCGATCTCACAGGGTTTGATACAACGACAAGGAAACACTAGCAATTTGTTAGGGTTAAACTCGCGGGTATCCAGTGTACCAAATTGTCATTTGCCTCCTGCTCGTCTCCCGAACCACGCTCTGCAACCTAACGCGTCATTGCCTCAGTTGAGGGTCAAACCACTGATATCTGGGTGATTCTACTATCAAGGTTGCAGTGTTCAAGGTTTTATTTGTCATTTCCACAATTATGTTCTTTGTCGGTAGATTCTGCTAAGATTTTGACCCTGTAGTCTCTTCTAACCTCTGTAGAGTTCAGCATGTTCATTGGTACAGGTAAATTGTTTTTTTTTAAAGTAGTTTGTTGTTGTTTTATGCCATTACTAGGAGCCTATACTTATTTGTGTCCTTATTCGTTTCATGGTTGCATTGATGCAGATGTCCTCTCACTGGAAAACCTCTTGGCTCAGGGAAGACAGTGTCTTTGGACTCAAATCATGAGGATAGAGTCTCAAGAAGTTGGAACCCAAAAACCCCCTTACCTAGGTATTTCTCCATCTATCCTCCTTTTATTTGTAGTTTTGTTATCTTACTG
Source organism: Pinus taeda (assembly GCA_000404065.3). Taxonomy (NCBI): domain Eukaryota; kingdom Viridiplantae; phylum Streptophyta; class Pinopsida; order Pinales; family Pinaceae; genus Pinus; species Pinus taeda. The sequence continues at coordinate 130,867 of APFE030688912.1, forward strand.
GTTCACATATGAATCTCTAAATATTTCTACCCTCAGATGGGCTTTGCCCCTTGCAGAAACACCTCCACAAGGGTTTCAGGTGGTCGCTTCCCAACTCCGATATCCTAACCCCATGTGACTATTTGTTGCTTGTAGACTGTCAACGTATAGAATTTTGTGTTAGATTTTGTTTTGGGACCTTATGTCCGCAATGATACTATCTTAAATGAATAATGGTTTTCTTCATATTTTGCTCTTTAGTGACAAGGCTTTTTCTTGTAATTGTAGCATAAGGCAAAAGAGGCTTGCACTGATGTTTGTTGACATTTTGGTACAGTTTCCAGTTTTGGTCCATTGATACTTTTAGAGCCGCCACAATGAATTTCTTTTCGAAAACCTTTCTAGCGACAAGGTTTTTTTATATATACATTTTGTTAATATTGAGTCTTGTTTTGTTCGCAGTGTTATGTTTATTGACATTTCGCTCTATTCGTACTTATTATAGTTACATTGCGCAGTCTTTTAATTCAATATGCAACCTTAAAAAAAATTATGGTTCGATGAGTAATAACGAACAGTTTTTCAATATATATATATATTAAGCTCTCATTTAAGCACAATTTTTTTCAAATTTATTATGCTACAGTTCGAGGGTTTTATGCGCGTAGTCCTTAGTTGATTCTTTAGTCAAAATTTACTATTTATCTTGTTTTGGACTAGGTAGGTTCAACAGATTCTGAATTATGCTTCTACACACAACCACGTAGGGCACTGGACTGAGTCGCTATTGATCCGGATTTAAACAGGAATGCAACAAAATACAGAGATAACCATATACACAAAGATGCAGCGGAAACAATGCTTCATTTCATTAATGGAAAAATACCGAAATATGCTTACAACCAGAAATGGAAATAAACCAGCTAGGG
>APFE030688912.1:140561-162324 GCA_000404065.3 Pinus taeda
TTCATAAATTTGTGTCTCTCGAGCCCGAAAAAGTATAAAATAATACTCAAGAGAACCACTTGACCATTACGATCAAGGATTACTTTTTGTAATTATTGGCCCCGCTCCGAAAAAGTAAAAAAGCGACCGAAGACACGTTGTTTCATAACCAGTATCGAACTCGAAACGACAAAAGTCCAGCAATCTTTTCATCTTTTGTAAGTTAGAAAAGGGCTTAAAGAAGACTTGTAGAAAATATGGACCAAGCATATATGAATCATTAAATGTATCCACTGTCCCTGTTTCTGCACAGAAAAACCACATCATAAGATCCATTCAATACAAATGCATTATATATTTGGAAATTAGTTTAAAAACTCAAAACCCTAAGCAAAAACTTAAAATAAATGGTGAAACCCTAAACACTATAGTGCAAAACCTTAAAATTTTGGAAAAATCACTATAAAAAGGGTTCATGGTAATTCATTTTTTACATTTACATTTTGAGTTTTTTGTTTTGGTGATTTTGAGTGCAAACCTGCGCGAAGTTCAGAGCTTGATCCCGGTATCAGTGATTGACTATCTCGCCTGAGACTCCTACCAAGTAAGTAAACCATCTTTTGCGCTGCATTTTCATTGTTTTTACGATCAATTTCATGTTCCATAGGTGGTTTTTGGTGGATTTTTTGTTTCAAATCCTCTTCTCGGTCGTCGCAGAAATCCCCCACGGGTTAGCGACAACTGAGCATGCTAACACACAACACCATTGGGGTCGTCGCTAGAGATAGGTGTACTGTCGTGACGATCGAGGAAAAAATGAACTCTGATTTTGATTCATCGCTACTGTTTGAAAAATAGTCGTGATGGCGCCGTAAAGATTGAATTTTTTTATAAATTGCACATTTAAGCCCATGAAAAAGATTCTAATTATTTTTTTTCTTCAATTCAGGGCAATAATGGCATTCATATGGCAAGAGAGAACCCACGATGACAATGACGAACAGGAATTTAACAACCTGAGTGCAAAAGAGATCTACGTGATTGTGGATTATTCCTTACACCACATCTTCGGGCACAGTCAGCCTTGCTCGAGCTGCTGATCCGCTCATGGAACCCGATAAAGGGGAAGTTCATCATCCATGGTAAATACATTGAGTTTGACATGACAGAAATATATTTCTTGACTGGTTTGTCTCGTCATGGTGAGAGACCAATCATGGAGGGTGTATGGGCTGTCAGGGAGACTCTTGATATGCTAATAGCGTGGGTGTGCCCAAAGGCGTGCAAATCATCCACTAGCGGGAAATTGCAGATCCCGAAAGTGGGGGATTTTACCCTTCCCTCAGTATTGTTTATGGTTATGAGAGCAGTGGGCTCTCAAGCACAACATGAAGCAACGAAGACCCATCTGCGGCTGGCCCTTGATTGCCTCACTCCGACCATGTACAATTGGGCTGACGCAGTGTCCATTAACATGAAGAGGCAACTTACTAAGTGTCGATGAGGGGAGACCAAACAGTTTGGATATGGATCCATTCTGATACCACTCATGCTAGAGCAGGTGCCATCACTGCAGCTACAAGATATGGACTTTTATGTGCTAAGACCGCGAGAGATTCGCATCACCCGATGGGCACATATGATGCCACGAGGAGGTGGTGGCCGGCCAATATCATGGGGAGTAATGTTTCAGGAGTGGATGGATCATCATAAGATCATCATCAAGGATTGGCCATATGCGGGCACAAATTTCCGAGGAGATCCCTACATGTTTCTCCCCTGGCAAGCAGTGGGATGAGGGAGGTAAAACACTTGGTCAAACACCACATTGTTTTCTTTTTATAATGTTTTTGGATTTTCACATGCATATGTCTTAACTTTTGTTTCTATGTTACTTGCAGATGTGGGACCAGAGAGACCCGTGGGACTGGCTCCTGAGGCATAGAGGGAGGGCAACAGAGAGCTAGCTCTGGTTTGCACGGCCGAGAATGCAGAGGAGGAAATTTCCCGTAACCTCGAGGGACTGACTGATGGGATCCCAGATTACAGGGGGATCTAGGAGGTCCCGATGGAGTATCAAAGACATACTGTCAGTGTGACACATAGGATACACAGGCTCTTGAGACGAGTAGCGCAGGCAGTGCTCTGCTATAGGGAGCAGAACCCACCACTATAGACACCTAGGCTTTACTTTCTGCTATTTTTGAGAAACATGTGTCTCAGATGTATTGTGAACACAGACTCTATTTTTTGACATACACACTTATTTTTTGAGTGCCTCGATGCACCACACGATATATATATTTATATATGCTATATATGGCTTATTACTGTGTCCAAATGCTTTCATACAATGTTTGATTACATGTTGCTTAAACTATCTAATACATGATTTGCTAATGCATCAGTTAATTTGTTTAATCTTCTTGCAATGTGTTGATATGTGATAAAATCAAAATTTCTTTCCAATAATCTGACATGTAAATACAACCTTAAAATCTGTGGATCTGTGATGGAATAACGGTCGTTAATTTGGTGGACAACAAGTTGAGAATCTAGATTCACAACCAATGCACGAATATCGAGGTTAACAGCCTCGATCAGTAATTCAATGACAACGCTATATTTAGCGACATTTTTTGTGGTGCAACCCAGACAAACACCTTGAAGTTCTACTAACTCACTGTGAGGATCGTAGATCACCCATGCCACAGAGGAAAGGCTCCGGGTACTACGACAGGCACCATTAATGAAACCAATGTAAGGTGTACTAGACATCTGCACAAGAAGTAAAAAGACATAATAAGTGGCAATTATGCCTACACACCAAGCCACACATGCAAACACACACTGAAAACATACGTATGTACATAGCAGATGCACGAAGTTCATGCATAATATTTCTTAAGATAAAACCCATTCCAAGGCTTATCTAGAGGATTACCTTCATAATCAATCAGCTCATAGGCCCCTTTTTGCAAAACGCGTTTTACAATGTAAGGCCCATGCCACATAGGTTTGAATTTGCCTGCCCCCAGCTTATCATTTGCTTGATCATAGAGTGGGACTAGGTCTCCTTCAATGAAAGAACAAGGGGTGACAGTTTGGTCGAAGTGAGTTTTCACTCTCTTCTTCTGTGCTCGAATGACTAAAGAGGCTAGTCGATGGGTCTCGTCTAACCGCTCTAGGTAAAGAAGACGTTCTTCTACCGAAGTAGTGTTTGGGAGTAATTCGATAGCTAATTTAAGAGAAGGGATCTCACATTCAATTGGAAGGGTATCCTCTAGACCATAAACCAATTGAAATGGGGTGAATCCGGTGGCATCCTTCACTAAAGTACAGTAGGCCCATAAGGGAGAAAACAACATCAAATGCCAGTTAGACTTGTGAATGCCAATGGTGCGCTGAAGCATCATGACCAAAACTTTGTTGAAAGCTTCTACTTGGCCATTGGTCTGAGGATAATACGGTGTCGAAATATCATGATGCAAGCCCAGCTGGGTGGTTAACTTAGTCATCATATGATTACGGAAATGAGAAACATGATTAGTGAAAATAGCCTGAGGGACTCAGAATCGAGAAATTACATGATTGAATAAAAACGGAGTCGTTGCCTTACTATCATTAGATAATGTAGGCATCGCTTCGACCCATTTCATGAAATAATCAACGGTAACAATGATATACCCATGCTCCCCGGCCGAACGAAGGTTATAGGTAATATAATCAATGCCCCGTTTATCAAAAGGGCCGACGATAATGAGAGGGTGTAAAGGAGAGGGAGGCGCATGCATCTTCCATTGGTAGATTTGGCACGCATGACAAGAGCAGATGGTGAGAATGCAATCCTTAAAAATAGATGGCCAAAAATAACCAGCGCGGAGGATCTTTTGGGCAGTAGCATACTCGAACATATGATCGCCACAGGCACCAGAGTGGCAGTCATTCAAAACTCATTCGGCTTCCTTGAACGTCAGACAACGGCGGAGAACAGATTCAATGTTGAGACGGTACAGGGTGTTCCCGATAATGTGATAAGGCTGAGAATGATGGCGAATACGTCGTCGAGCATCCTTGGACAAATCAAGATGAAAGGAGGATGTCTAAAGGTAGACAATAATATCCCCATACCAGGGATCGAGGGTGCTAATCAAGAACAGAGACTCATCCAGAATATGGTCCTCTAAACGAGACAGTGCGGTAGCGGATGGTACCAAGCAAAGCAATTCAGCAAAAATGAGAGATTTCTTACATTTGGTCATAGTAAACTCCAAATCAAACTCTTGAAGGATGACAATCCATTTTGAGTATTTTCCCCCTAGCAACTGATGTGACAAGATGTACGTCATTTGGTTGGATTCAGAAATCACCGTCATCGTAGGCAATAATATATAATGATGGAAACTTTGGACAACATGAATGGCTACCAATGCAAGCTTCTCAACATAGGCATATCGAGTTTCCGTGTCAAGTAAATTGCAACTGAGATAATATACAACATGCTCGGTACCATCATCATCGTCTTGAACCAAAACCATGTCGATGGTGCTATTGGCAGTGGCTAGATAAAGAGTATAGTCACGGTGATAATCAGTTGAATGCAACAATGGAGAAAAAATAAGGAGCGCCTTGAGTTGCTCGAATGACTCTTGCGCAACGGCATCCTAAACAAAGGAGGTATCCGCTTTAATAACCGCGTATAGCCTTTGGCAACTTCAACATAGTTTGGAATAAAACGGTGTAAAAAAAATGCTTTACCCTGCAAACTCTGTAATTGTTGCAAAGAAGCAAGAGGAGGAAGATTCAAAATGGCTTCAACCTTGAGGGGATCCAGGCAGATGCCCTCTTTGGAGATGAAAAACCCAAGAAGTCCGCTCGATTCAACACAAAAGACACATTTATGTGGATTAAGATGGATACGGCAATGTTGACAGTGAAGAAACATTTCGCAAAGGTGATTTGAATGGTCATGGAATTTTTCTGAATGGGCCAGAAGGTCATCCAGATAAGGTTGCACAATATGACGAATATCATGAAATGCATAAAACATTGCATGTTGGAAGGTAGCACTAGCATTTTTAAGATGAAAGGGAGTTTCTTATAGGCGAAGGTACCCCACGGGCAAATGAAGGTGGTTTTGTGTTGATCAGCAGGCGATATATTGATCTGGTTGTAACCAGAAAAGCCATCCATAAATGAATAAATCTCACTTCTAGCACAATCATCAATGAGTTGGTCAATGAAAGGTGTAGGATATTTATCTTTGGGACAGGCATGATTAATGTCACAGTAATCAACACAAACGCTAATAGTGCCCTGCTTCTTGGTCACGGGGACAATATTAGAAACCCAATTAGTGAGCGGGATAGGGTAAATAAACCCAGCTTTAAGAAGTTTTTCAACTTCTCCTTTAATAGCGGCGACCTTTCGGGGGGGCACGAGGCGTAAACGTTGTCGAACAGGTTTAGCACCCGGATACATAGGTATTTCATGCACCACGATACTAGGATCAATGTTGAGCATCTCTTTGTACGACGAAGCAAAAACATCACGAAATTCTCTAAAAATATCGGTATAGAGTTGAATCTCCTCCGGAGTACAGGTTACTCCGATGTGAATATTCTCGACAACCCTTGGTTTAATAGAGATGTCGATAGGTATGGTTTGCGTAATGTTCCCCATGTTGCCTTCATAGAAAACTTGATGGATTTAGATAGGTGTCTGAAGGGGTTGGGAGGGGACACAGGAAGCAAACTACTTAAGACAAGTAATCATAGCCCTGTGGCTAGGGAGAAACGAGGAATGATGGTGATGATCAAACCAAGGAGGTTCCTCGAAAGACATAGTCTCGATAATCGCTTCATCAGAAGGAAAGATTTCTTGTAAGGGATCTGCAAAAGTGCTATCTCCAAGCCAAGGGGATTATATATACGTGTCGAGGGCCCTGCTCGAAGGAGCAGGTTCAGAAGAGGAAGTTGAGGCAGAAACAATTTCGACATAGTTGAGCTCAGTAGGACTCAACGACATGACATCACCCCAAGATTCTACCTCATCAACAGGAGGAAGGACCCAAGGATCATAACGAATAGAGATCATATTGATGGGAGTGATGTTTGGAGGTGGGAATGAAAAACGCCCATGAGGGCAGGATCTTTAAATATTCCAACACCCACACTCTCATACAGAATATAGGTATGCTCCACGAAAGGCACGTTGCCATCAGAAGAAGAAGAAGCGAAGAAGGACAACTGGTCTACTGTGACAATCTTCCCTTAATGGGGAAAACAAAGGACACAAAATAGAGATGAAGCCATGGCTCGCATGGCATATGTCCAGCTTCGTCCTAAGAGGAGGTTGTAAGTTAAATTTGCATCGACAACCTCGATCTCAAATTCAATTATCTTCCCTTCCAGGGTAATAGGTAGATACGGGAGGATACCATAAGGACAGGAATCTCTCCCATCGAAGGCTTCCAAGGTATTGGGAGACTGAATTAGGGTCAGGGAACCAATAGCCTTCCAACAAGCAACAGACATGATGCAAGTGGAAGTGCCCTCATCAATAATAGTGCGGTGAATATTCTTAGAGTTGACGATGACTTGAATGAGGAAGGCATTCTGGTGAGGAAGTCTCGGTACATGATTATCCAGGTCAAAAGTAATCAAATCCGAGTCGGTCGGGTCAATGCCACTAATGGTTGATAGCAAAGACTTCCTCTGGGAGGGACAGCTCTAGAGGACTTTTAATGCAGACATAGCCAAAGGAGCTTGGGCTAAGTCCTCAACGCTGCTATAGTGTTGTGCAGCACGAGCATTAGGGTTGTAGGAAGACTTCTGGAGCACTCCTTTGGGAGGAGGTCGAATGACTGACTCAGTAATAGGTCGCTCGATATGGAGTGGACCAGTACTGGACGAAGGAATACTGGAGGGGACTTTAGTCTCCTTCCCATTGGGCGAAGGATATTCTTTTGACTGTGTACTAATATGGATGGGAATCATCCCAGCCATGAAGACTCGAGAGCCGAAGGTGGAAGAGGACTGAGGTTGATTAGCCACCATTTGAGTCTATTGTGAGGGAAAAGGCTCTTTGAGCACAACAAGAGTCCCAGGGGAACCTTTTAGCAAATGACTAACCTCAGATTGCCTAGGGCAGTCTTTAGTATAGTGATCCTTGTCGCAAATGAGACAAGGATACTTAAGCTTTCACTTGGCACCTTCTTCGACTGGAGGCTTAGGGGGATCCTGCTTCAGTTGATCAGCTTTATTATTTCCTTTTCCCTTTTTCTTACCTTTCAAAGTTTTGTTCATCATGGTGGACTAGACGACGTTAACTTTAGAAGTTTTACCAAGATTGTGTGGAGCCTGAGAAGCATTTTCATTTGGAGCAGTAGACTTTTACTTCACAGGGTTCGCGGAAGATTTTATGGAGGATGCATTAATGAAACCAGTGACACCATCAACAGATGGCATTGACTAGGAGTAAACCGATTCAAGATACTGAGTGCGCGCAATAGCTTTCTCTTCAGTTACACATGCCCCCATAACATTATCCCGAGCTATGAGACCGACGAACGAGGTTATAAACCAGTCAGTCAGAAGCTGATCGGGGATCGAGAACTTAATTAGATGATGAAACCTCCTCCATTCATGGATATGATCGGAGATATGTATGGTCGTGTCTTGTTTCAAGGATGTCAAGAGGCGTGTGCCTATTTCATATCGAATTAGCAATTGAAAATGAGTTTAAAATGCCATAGCAAGTGAGTTAAAGCACTGAAAAGTTCCGCGAGATAGCTCAATGTACCATTTTGTGGCAGAGCTAGTGAGAGTCTATTGCAACAGATGGAGTCGGATGGAATTTTCAAGCCATGAATAAGATGAACACCATAGGTGATAGGTCATGACATGAGCTTGGGAATCTTCTCCAGACTTACCGTCGAATTTGGGACAATCACCAGGAATCTTAGTTGGAACCGATGGCCAATACGGATTATGAAGAATGGGATAATTTGCCAGTTTGGACACATCCGGTAGTTCCAACGTTGCCAAGAAAGGTAGTTGAGGATTGAAGGACATCTGAGGCTCCGAGTAAGAAACAACATTAGAGTTCCATCTAGTTCCCAGTTGCCCCATTGATTTTGCTCGGACGGATTTGGCCCATAAGGGTTTTGTCTGTAAGGGTTTTGTCCATAGGGATTATAAGTGTAACTGGATGGTTGACTCTGGTTTTGACCACCAGCAGCCCACCGATTACCAACCTAACCAACAGGATCAGCATACGGTTGCTAAAACTTCTGATAAGGATTAACCTATGGCTGTTGATAATTTTGGTATGGGGAAATTTGAGGTTTCCATTGGGGCTATTGGAGGTTTTGAAAACCATATGGTGGCTGGGCTCCAAATTGTGCCTGGGGCCCAGGCTGCATTTGATAAGCAGGTTGGGTTTGAAAGAAAACTTGAGTTTGGAGACCAGATTAGGTCTAGAGCCCAAACTGGGTCTCAAAACCGGGTGGAGCTTGAGAAACAACGACCGTTTGAGCGGGTCCAAACGGATGTCCTTGCGAAAACTGAGGCTAACCTATCTAGCTAGAAGGTTAGCCTGGTTGATATTCAGGTTGACCTAGTTGCCTAGAAGGTTGAGCTTGCTAGGTAATGGGTTGACCTTACAGAACTGAAGGCTAACCTAACTGATTAGATGGTTGAGCAAGCTAAACAATTGGTTGGCCTTGCTAGATTTGAGGCTGACCAACTTGTCCAGAAAATGGACCAGGATGGACAGTGGGTTGGCTTTACTAGATTTGAGGCTGACCTACTTGTCCAAAGGGGTGACCTTGTTGGATACCAGGTTGGCCTCGTTGGATGTAAGGTTTTCTTGGGTTACCAGAAGGTTGCCCAAAGTAAGTAAAAGAGGAACCACTGAAGGCCGAAGGTTGTCCCTATAAGGGTTGTCATTGTGGGCCAATAGTTTGCCCTTGATAAGTTTTCCCGTAATACGGTTGTCCGTGAGACAGCTACCCATAAGACGATTGACCTTGATAGGGTGGACCTTGAAAATTTGAAGGTCGTGCTTGGCCAGCATGATAACTGGTTGGGCCCCAAGCAATAGATAACGGAACTGAAACCTCAACCGCAGGCTAAGATGGGATGAACCCGGGGCGATAAATATGGGCTCCTCGAGAATCATAGTAATGAAGCGGATTCTACGGATCCGAATTCTAGAGAGCATGCAAGTACTGGTCATATGCCCCAATTGTTGGAATGGAACCAGAAGAAGGTGGGGCACTATGGGTGGGATTAACAAATCCAGATGCTGATGCTGATGGACCACCATCAGTAGGACCAACTGAAGGTCCGGAAATAGTGGTCATGACCTAAGATGTAGTGACAACACTAACAACGGGAGCTGAAGAAGCCACACAAATAGTTAGAATAATCGAGACAGATGTGATAGTCACATTGTGAATCTGGGGTGTGAAAGGTTCTGAGGTCAAAGTGATGGTATGAGACCACATGGAACTCATAAGGGGAGATCTGGAACCCATGATATCAGCAAAAGCATGGTAGCATAAAGGAAATGTGATATGAAGAAGGGTGACACAGAAGAGTGAAGTTTCCGTAGGTATAGGAATTTCACCACTTGCCATAAAGGTTTCTTCACTAGAGACGGGGTTCGTCACATCCGTGTCATAGGAAGACATGGGGACTGAAACACCAGAAGGAGTAATGGGGAAATCTTCTTCGGAAGGTTCCCGGATGGGGTTCCAATGAATATCATAAAACTCGTCTTTCAGAGCGCGAGAGTTAAGTATTTGAATACTCGGAATAACAGGAAGAGTATCACTAACAACCGGTACCTCAGAAGTGACAGAAGATGGAGAGCCTTGGTCACTTGGTACGAGAGACGAGATCAACGATTCCACCAGGATGATTTAACTCAAAAGTTCTATGGGGAAAAATAAACGAGTAAGGAAAACAATCCTACGCAAATTGAAACATAATCAAGATTTAACAAGGTAAATGTGAACGTGGTTGAATAAATTTTATGACACTGGAACAAAACTTGACCTTTTCATTTTTAAAGAGTCGAGAAAAGGATAAAAGATTACTCTAGTCACCTTCGAATATTTAATGAGCTTGAAAGGACAAGTGCTTAGATGGACCTTTTCTTTTAAGGAGTCAAAAAGGAATGAAAGTGACTACTTTGGAGAACTAGGCAAAAGGTTTACCAAACAACCCGTAAAACTGCATATACACCTTGGTGATCAAATGAAAGGAAAAATGACCAAGGACTTTCCGTACGACAGTCAATCTTCCCGAATGATGTGTTTGGTGCATTACGGTTTGTAAGGTGGCAAACACGACTTCCTATGGATGTAGGATGATAACCTAGTGGGGTCTCCCGATATATACTCAATGGTACTGGGAGCACAAGTCCGTACTAGTAACTATTGAGTCACAGAAGGAGGAACCACCCAACCTTAAGCGAAAGCAATAGGTGACTAGGTTTAACGACGCCAAAGCACGTCTCTAGACTAGACCTCTAAATAATGTGCGTTAAGTTCCAATGCATTGTTAAGTTTATTTAGTTCATTTTAGATTTTATCTTGAATTAGGTTTCAATTTCCAGGCCCTATCGTATGTATATCAAAAACCCTAGGATGCAACTAGAATGATTAAAGCATCTTTCATTTTGATGAATGCCTACTTACAGAAAGATAGAAGGTTCATTCCTAAACCAAGACAAAACCAAGACGAGCAAATGCAAGCGCTAAAAAACACAATGCATTAACACACGAATCCTACAGTGCATCGATACTACTAATGATAGATTTAAAGTTTGCTTTCCAATTTCTCAAACATGAAAATTTGAAATGCAAATGTACTTTCACTTTCGTATAATAAATGAATGCAATCTTTTGATTTTGATTGTTTGGAATTTAAAAATTCAAACAAGAAAGTGTGAACTGATCGATCCAAACAATTGTGATATATGCTTGGTAGTGAAGAAATCAAATCAATATCAAAAATTGATTCAATACAAGCAACAAAAAAGCTTCAAACAAATCAATAAGATGGTTGTGGATGGACCTTGGATAGACAGGAAACCCAGAAAAATGGTTCAAGAACTTGAAAGAGCTAGGTCACAAGGCCTAAAAACACAAGATTCACTCAATGAAACCAAAGAGATAGTACCCTAACCAAAAGCAACTAAAACAAGCTGATGGGTAAGAGGAAAATAGAAAGGGACAAACAAGACTGGTGAATTCAGGAGGTGAAGTTGTAAAAAAAACTTACACATGAATCGTCACGGGTATAATAACCAACAACTAGTGACGATCAAACAATAGTCGCAGAAACAGAGCAATGTCGTCGCAGGAGTACACCTATCTTCCACGATGTAATGATTTCAGGAATATTCGCGACTGTATGATGACATTCAGTGACGCACAAGTTTACAAAACTAAGACAGGGCGACGTCGTCGCAACTGTCAATATTTTTTCAGCGTCGAGCTCCAAAACAAGGAAAAACAAGTAAAAACTCCCAAACAAACACCAGGCTATTCTTCCAGACAGTAAGGGGAATTCCCAGATTGACCTAGGTAACCCAAAAAACTGATGGTTTAACCCCAAAATTCAAGAGAGACTAAATCAAAACCAAACAAAAGCAAACAAGAGAAAAAACATACAAAGGACTCCCCAGCGAAGTCGCCAACTTGTGAAGTAGGAAAGTGTTCCCTCTGCAGAGAGAGGCAACCCCTCTAGCCCTAGAGTGGGTCTAGTCACAACAAAGACAAAAAAACAATCGATTCCCTTAAATAGTCATCTTTGAAGGCCTACCTCAAACCGGTGGTTGATGATGTTTCGTTCCACTGCTCCAACTTCCGTTTCTTTCTCCTCAATGAGCAATCAACCTAAAACACCACAAGAAAACAACAGAGCACGTAACCGAGAACAATAATGATCTATTTACTTATAAAGTCAAGACATCATAAGCTATCAAGTAAATTGTACACAAGATATAGGAAATCATCATTTATTGTATTAAAATGAATCAAGAGCAAAGCTTACAACCAAGTCTTGACATTGCAAGCCTTCTCAGAGGGTCCAGCTAGTATGTTTCTTCAAGCATTCACTCTCAAGAATGGGTCTCCCAAATAAACAATATCTCTCTCTCTCACTCACAAGATTTAATACAAGGTTAAGGCACTCCACAACCTCTTACCAAACTATTAGCAATTGCACACTTGTCACACTTAGACCAAAGCTATCTACTAAACTCAAAAGAACTAGCAGCACTACCCAACTAAAAAGAACTAGCAGATCATAGCAATGGTGAGTGATTTTATAGGAGAAGGAGTCTCCATGAAATGAGGGAGATGGATCTTATCCTCAAGGGAGGTTGCACAAGAGACAGAACCACCATCCCATAGGAGGAAGGGCGACCCAAAATAACCCAACAACCAGCTCTAGAGACATCCAGAAGGTCGACTGTTTGAACAAATTCACCAAATCTGGATTGTCGCTAGTCATGAACTAAGTCCCAACGATAGCATCGCAAGGAGGCAATGCATTCAGATCAATCATCACAACAAATATATGGAGCACTTGCTTCGGGCCCTAAAATTCGACCGTTGCGGAAAACAGGTGTACACCTACGATGGTGTCACGATGAGACTGGCCATGACAAGGGATCGTCGTCGACCAATAAATTACAAGATATGGTTGGATTCATTTCTTCTTCCTTGATGTGATCTTTCACTTCTTGCACCTTTTTCTTCTTGATATGTCCTTCTATCTTGAGAGTTTGAGGAGTGGTAATTCTTGCCAATGCTTTACAAGATATGGTTTGATTCATTTCTTCTTTCTCTAGGGTCGGGTCCTGGCGTATATCCTCTTCTTTTGATGTTTCTTGATCCTTTTATTCCTCATCTTCGTAATCTATGTAAAATAATTTCTTCTTAGCACACTTATGACCTTTAGTGCATTTTCTATCACAATTGTAACAAAGCCCTTTTTCTCTTTTTTCTTCCAATTGTTGTGGTGTAACCCTTGTAGGTTGTGGAAGGCTAGGAGAAACAACACTTCCATCTTCATAGTTGTGAGGGGTAGACTTCCTTGTTGCCATAATTTTACATTCCAATATGTAACAAAGCCCTTTTACTATTTCAAATTGTTGTGGTGTTGCTCTAAAGAAGGTGTTGCTCTTTGTATCCTCATAATGTGCTATCGTTTCCTCCGTGAAAATTGACCACGTAACAAGTTTTTTACGATAACAAAGCCCTTTATACCATAAAAATTGATTTGGTTATAAATATGAAGATGCAATACATACCTTTTGTAATAGTGGTACACCATGTAGATCAAAATATTACTCCATCTGACATATCTAATTTACCGGATCCTTGCCATCAAACTTCCTCATCTTGCTTTTTCTTGATTTTAGGAGCTTAAACTTGAAATGACTGTAACTCTGTACTTTCTGATCTTTAAGTTCTGAAACTACGATCTGTAGTATTCCTCTGTGTCCTCTTTCCAATGCCACCCATCTGACCCCAATTGGATTCTCCAATGAAGAGTTACGCCAAATCTCCCATAGTGACCTGATTATAGACTAATTCAGTAGAGCGAACTTGTACGACGTGCCACGTGTCCTTGTTTTGACCTTTGGCTCTGAAAAATATATACAAGAAAGTACAGTCTGTCCTATTTCTGTACCTTCTTACTAAATTTCAATCTGATGCTTAGAGAGAAAGTTATGACGATTTTCCCCAAGTCACCTGTTTTGAATGTAATTCAGGGTTTTGCAAAAGGACCAACTTCCTCAGATCATATCTCCGCAAATATAGCGCAAAAATCTCTGAAATTCAGACCTGAGGTTCAGCGCGATGTCTTTTCAAATGGGTTTTTTTTTAGCTTCTGAAACATCATAGAAAAAAACTGATAGCGGAAATGCCACGATGACCTATTTGGAGCAGCGAAACCCTAGAATCCAAAGCTCTGATACCAAATGTTATGTAACTAGCTCAAGAAAAAGATAGAAAAGATAGATCAACACCTTAGAATTCAGCCTCTTCAAGGGGGCAACCTTCTTTACATTACATAAATGAACAATTCTTGGACGCTACAAATGAAAAGACCTCCTCTCTATATATAGGAGTCTAAGGGGTCATAACATAATCAGAGCCTACATAACAATAATAACGTAAGGGCACAATAATAACAATAGTGGGCTTCTATGGGGCACAATAGTAAAAATATGGGCACTACATGGGTACATCAATATAATAAGTGGGTTGTACTAATAACAATAAGGGGTTACACTAGTAGTATAGGGGCCTAACAATGGCTTACTCGCGACAAGGCAGAGCTTAGGGAATAAGGGTCAACTTTCAGCATCATAGAGCATTTGCTTAATCTTCTTACATGAGTGGGAAGATATGAACATATTTATCTGATACATGACACAGTGGAGGGACTGATATGAGGACAGTGACAAATTACTGCGTAACAAACCTCTACTGAAATGGGGTTCTTTTGGCTGCCATTGTCGAAAATGAATTGCAGCGGAGAACCCTTCGCCCACATTTGTGAGTGGAAAAGACACTCCCCCTCCTCTAACCTTCGGGCTCATTCTTCTGGATCTTGGCGATGGTAACAATGGCACTAGGCTTCACATCAATAATATGTTTCCCTTTTTCATTCCTCTTGTCGAGTTCTAACTTAGGGTCAGAACATGCATCTGATTTTGAAGCCTTCATCTCGGCCACCAGTGACTGCTTGGCCTGACACTCACTTGTGTTATGAGTGGGGCTCCTATGTAACTCACACCACTTTCATGTGTCCTTCTTTGGCTTCGTTGTGGTGTTATTTTCTTGCATCTTCAATGGGTTTTCTTGGGTCACCCCGCCTTGGCTTTGTCCTTTGTTCTTCGGATTCGCAGATCCAAAGTGTTGCTTATTTTGTTTAAACTTCTGCTCGTTCTTGATAGCGTATCGATATGTCGTGCCAAGAGAGAAGATGTCTAGGAACTCCATCTCGTCCTAGATGAATTGGTGTAGGAAATCGCAATATTTGAGTACCAAATGTTGCTCAGAATCCTTGATACCCAACTTTGTGGAAAGGGTATGAAAAATATTGGTAAAATCTGGCACGTCTTGGTCCCTTCCCTGCCACAGCGTGGTCCACTTTATGTATTTATCCTCATAGCTTCCGATAGGGTAGTATTTCTCCTTGATGGCATCCTAGATTTAATTCCAAGTGGGTGCAGATGAAAATAGTGAGGTCGTACTTTCATCCTTCTGCTCGCAGTAGGTTTCCCACCAGCCCTTGATGTGTGGGGTAGCTTTGATAAGTGCAAAAGTGATCTTTTCCCGGCTGGAAAAATCATGAATAGAAAAATATCCCAAAATACATCGTTTAGGGCCTCAAAATGGCTCTAAATGTTCAAGACTCGAAAAACTGCCAAAAATAGTAAATTGTGCTACAAATAAGGAAACTAAAAAACTGAACAAAACAATGGTGGGGGTCCAAGTGGAATAGGTTGGTGGCCACCATTATCCACCTAGATCAATTATTCATCTTTAGACATCGAATACTCAAACTTAGCTATAAACAAGAGACGCATACTCTTTGACTTCTTACTATGATTTTTTTCATAAACCCTAAACTATATCACCAAGACTTTGAACATTCCATAATAACTTCTATTACATCTAGGGTTTGAATATTTATTTCATATGTATGACATACCCCACTACAACATATCACAAACCCTAGAAGCAATTCAAACATGTATAGATCTACAATGTATCTAAAAATTTTAAAATTCATATGTTTGTGAAACCCTAGATTTCATACATGAGCTTTAATAATCAAAATCAATCACATCTCAATTCAAAGTAACAACATCACTAGCTTCCACTAGTGTTTGTTGTAAACCCTAGATTCTACTAATTCTTAACAATCATAACTAAAATTCAGATTTCGGTAATCTTACACAAATATCAAATTGTCACATTGTCATCATATATCAAAGGTTTGAACTTCTACTAAGGTTTGGTTACAAAACCCTAGAAGACTATCATCCTAGAGAATCAAACTTTGACTAGGGCTTAGTTCCAAACCCTATGATTCATGACCATCAACAATTAGGTCAACTCATACATCTAGGATTCCAACATCATGCACAAGCATCTCATAGCATGTGTTAGTCAAACCCTAATACAAAAATATCAATAAGAGTTAGATATATAACAAACTTAATCAGACTAGGGTTTGATTGGAAAAATAAACATATGCCAAGGATTTCATTTCTAATACATTATAAGGGTATTTCTTATACACCTTACCAAATCCTAATGATCTAGGGTTTCAATACAAAACATAACAAACCCTAAATGATCAATACTTCAAAGTTTAGGATTTCAGACTTTACAACTCAACCCTAACAAGTTAGGGTTTCCATACCCATATCAAAATCCCAAACATGACATCATCAAAGCATCAACCAATTTCTTTAGAGTTCATCAATAACCCTAGTAGTCTAGGGTTCCACAAATAATCATCAACATACCCTTAAGTTAGGGTTTTCACAACAAACCTTTCTAGGGTTCCATAAGAATAATAAAAGATATGAGGAGGGTATATTTATCTAATGATGAATCACCCAATCAAGAATCCTTAAGATTCAATAAATCTAGACAAAAAGATATTTATTAATAGTTTATCAAGAATGAATATGAAGATAGTAAGAACTTATAGTTCAAAACATACCTCTTGTTTCTTTAACAAACTTTGTAATTTCAATGCTTTATCTTGTGAGATCTTCTTCCTTGAGTCTTCAACAAGCTTTCCTAAACAAGGAAAATAAAAGTAGAAATCTGATTAGTGTTTAATGCAAAAAAAATTAAATAGGTAAGGATGACTAAGAATGAAAATGGTAATAAGAAACTTATCTTTGAAGGCTAGCGAGGGATCCCTCCAATCTTGAGGGATACTATAATATTAAGAACAAATAAAAAATGTTTTTCCAAAATATGTTAAACCTACAAATACTAAAAATCATAAATAAAATAACTAAAGCCTAGATCAATGGACTTAGTAGTGTAAGTCCCTTATATCCAGTTATTTGGGCTTAGTCTTATTTGGAGATCCTTCTTCAGCAACATTGGCTTCGTCTCTACTTCTTTTCTTATTCTTCGAATTGTCAAGACAGTCACTTCTATAGTGACCCATCTTGTGGCATTGGTAGCATTCTATATTGAACATATCAACCTTCCTTCTTGGCCCTCTTGACTTCTTGGAGTGTCCTTTCTTGTGAGAAGCGAAGTACGCATTTGAGACCTTTTCTTCTTCATTTTTGTATACTAATTATCATTTCTTTTTGGGTGCAAGCATTCCATAATTTCTCAAAGGTAGGATCTTCTTTCCAACTATTGAGACCTAAAGCAAAATAACTCCAAGTAGGAGGTAATCCCAATAATCCAGTGATTACTAGCTCCCTTTCTAGTACAATTTCATCTATGGCTTTAAGTTCATCTCTAATTATATATATCCTCATAAAGGAAGCCACAGTATCATCCTTTGTAATTTTTGTAGTCCTTAACTCATTCTTCGAACTTTCTACTTGAGAAATATTTTTGATAGTGAATAATTTTGACAATGCTTCATACATTTCTTAAGCATGGTCTATATTGGGAATGTATGGGACAAGATTGTCCTTTATGCTTTATAATATTAGTGGCATGTCTAATATCTCTAACTCTCTATACTTCCCCTTGTCTACATCATTGGATTCTTCAGTAGGTCTCTTCACCTTTCCTTTAACCAAATCCAAGACCTTGTTCTTTCAAGAATGAGATCAATTCTCTTTTTCCAAGATCTATAGTTTGATGCTCCTTCCAATTTGCTCTTTCTCTTTATTTTGTTATAAATTTTCCTTGAAGATAGTGAACTTGTTCTCTTATAAGATCTCCTTATATGGTTCCTTGATCAGTCCTTTATATTCCTTCTAGTAGATACTAAAAATTGTATTTTTCCTCCACCTTAGCTCTGCTACCATGTTAGAAAATAAGAAAATCAGAAAGGAAAATTTATTTTCTTATATATATAATTACTTGTGATTATTTTCTCTTTCTGTTCTTATTTTATCATTTTAATTCATCAAGAAATTATCAAAACTATAACACAAGGACAACATATGTAAGCGGACAGCTAAGGGAAGCCCCTATATAGGGGAAAACCCAATCAACAATTCTTCCTTCAATAGTTTCTCAAGATAATCCAAGACTCTTTGACCTAGACAAAGTCTTCCTCCACGCCAAGTCAACCCTTAATACTTTTAGCAGATGATAACCCTTGAATAACAACTTCAACCTAGCAGCATCAACATGCAGTAGCAGCTTCGACCCAGTAGCAGCTTCGACTAGACTAGGAAAACTTCGATCTCCCTTGATACACTTCAGAAGTGAGTGAGGGTTGTCCCAAAATTTCAATCTTGAGGTATTCTATCTTCCTCCAAGAACTCACACTCCTTTCCAGCTCTTATTCTATCCCTTTTTCAACTCTGCACTTCCCAGCTTACAACTTCAGATATCAAACTATGTGTGAGAGAGTGAGATGCTCCAAATGAATTCGAACTAACTTGTATATATAGTCTTCTAGTGAGGTTGAATTACCCTTCTTGAGGCCGACTTGGTGTGGGGGAGACTAAATTCAATTTTGACTCAAAAACAATTCTTTTTACATGATTCGAAAGCCCAAGAAGGATCTCTTTTAATGGACAATGACTTTAATGATTCAAAATAACTCCTAAAATTCCTCAATGGGGACTTTGACCTAAAACATGATGACTCAATCATGAAACTCGGGCTTTAATAAGTCATAATAAAAATATTTTCTTCATTCTTTTGATAAGTACATTTCAAATACATTTATGAAGACCAAACCTAGTTACATATTTCAACAGATAGTAAGTACCATCACCGAGGATTTCCATGAGTTTTAAATGAGAGGGGCATCACTACAATTTCAAAGGAATCATGGTCAATTCCCAAGAGATAATTAGTTCCCACCATATTAAAAACCTTCCTAAAAATGGAATTTAGGCATTGTAACCCAATTACATTACATTCAATCCTTCAAAGCGCCTTCTCAACCCATTCGTCCTAACATCCAATTGTCTTAGCCAAACACCAATATGCCTTTGAAATTCCCCAAGGCATACCACACTCCCAAGGTGAGCATGATCATTTTGTTCTATTCATACCAACTATCCTACCCCCCAATGTATCTCCTTATCACTGACCATTTCCCCAAAAGAATGAAATCAAAAAGATAGTTTAGGAATTGTTAGTCGTTGGTGTCATTTGTTATAGTATTTGTCCTTATTCATCAACAATTGTCATGGTCCTTGAGAAAGAAGGAATTTGGAAAACGTGTCCTAATTTTAGGGCTTTCAATAAAATAATGCTCAAGAATAAATTCCTCATTCCCCTTATTCATGACCTTTTGGATGAGCCCTAAAGTGCTCAACTCTTCACCAAACTTGACCTCTAGTCAAGATATCAACAAAATTACATGAATAAAGCAAATATTCGCAAAATTTCCTTTCACACTCATGAAGGCCATTATGGGTTCTTGGTGATGCCCTTTGGCCTTTTTAGTGCACCTTCCACCTTCCAAAGTCCTACAAACAACATATTTCAATTATTTCTCTGTCATTTTGTGCTTGTCTTTTTTTATGACATCTTAAATATTGTAAAACTTTCCTTCCCATGTCATCCATATGGATTAGATCTTACAACTGCTTGCTAATCACCAACTCTTTCTTAAGAGAGCCAAATGTTCCTTTGGTATCTCTAGTAGAAAACATTTGGGCCATATTGTTAGTTATGATGGTTTATAGAAGGGTCCATATAAAATTGAAGAAATGAAGCATTGGACACATCCCAAAACTCTTAAAAATTTAAAAGGTTTATGCCATCTCATTGGTTATTATAGAAAGTCGTCAAGAATTCTTGCTTTAAAATGTTGGATTCACATTTATACTAAGAGGGGGGAGGGTGAAACAATATAAGAAAATCTCTTACCTATTTAAACATTCTTTAATCATAACCAAACAATCTCACATATGGAACACAAGATATAAATGAAAAATTATTTATAGAAAATCTTTGTAGACACAAACCTATTATTACAAACTTTGTAGACACCAACCTACAAGATACATCAAACCTCACTATTGCAAAATTTGTAGGCATCAACCTTCAAGAGGCTCCAATCTCCTCCACTACAAGATTTGTAAAAGCAGAACAAGTATTGTGCATTATGACACTACATATATCGGTTTGTTCTACAGGTGAAATTTCTACATGGTATCAGAGCACAAGTGGTCAAGGAAGAACAATATACTGAGAGGAGATTTCAAAGTTTTGAGTTTTGGGACGAAAGTTTGTAGAGAAAATCTGAAAATTTCTATACAAAATTTTCAGAAATAAATAGCAGATTTGGATTCCTTGTGGAAAAATACCCAAAATAAAAATAAAAAAATCGGTTGAATCGGAGTTCGGATGAGGGAAATATCGCTGATTTAAATTCAGCTCATTTTCTAGAAAATTTCGTGACGGCAGGAAAGTGGAAATAGATTGGTGTGCTAGCCAAGAACTTGTATGCACTTGAGGTACAAGATGCATGCAAAGCCTTGAGGAGCAAGGCAAAGGTTAGATACTTGGTGGTTGAGAGGGAGAGTAAATTACCTCTCAACATGTAGAGCCAGAAGAAGTCTCAGACGATTGTGGAGGAGCCACGATTGGTGTAGCAACTTCAGGAGGTTGTGGAGCAGCCACAACAAGGGAACATGAGTGGAGATCGATTAGAGACATCTACTCATGCAAAGACATCCATTAGGGGGGAACTTCGAGCCAAGTGGGCTGAGGGATCACATGCAGCCATACCTCCAGGTAGGAGGTGGGGCGATATAGAGTGATCGTCCCAAGGAGGAGGGGCAGGATCCTTGAGGTACCCAACTTCTTGGATGAGACCTTGCTACAGGAGCCCCGATGTGGAGTAGCAGGAACTGACTGATTGGGTAGAGACAGATGCGGATGGAGCAGTAGAGAGAGCGACAGTGCAAGGAATCCTAGGAAAGCGCATAGCTAGCAGGCTGCAGCAATGCGAGAGGCACAAGTGTTTTGCATAGTGCTAGGTGGCACAGAGAGGTGTGCAATGGTGCGAGACGCATGGAGATGTTGCGGTAGCGTAGATGTCAGAGAGGGGGCACTTGTCAGTAGCAGGTAGAGTCTCAGCATCAGAGTATGTTCCTAGCCCAACAGAGTGGTCAGTTGGGAGTGTTTTTGTTCCAAGTGTTGTGGGAGCAAGTGGACTGGGTAGATGTGTTGCATGCAGAACATTTTAGAGTTACAGGATCAGGTTCGAGCGAAAGCCTTAAATCTTGTTGAGAGGGAGTGTTCTTGTTGAGAGGGAGTGTTGAAAAATGTGCAACAAGAAATGTTAAATTTAGAATGTTCTAAAAATAGACCTACTAAAAATAGCATGTCTAAAAATAGCAGTTTGGCCAGTGAGGTCATTGGCCACAGTGGGTGAGAGGTGAAACTGCTAAAAATAGAAAGTTCTAAAAATAGCATTTTTGGGTCCCTTCCTATTTATAGCAGTCCCTAGTCTATATATAGAAAGTAAAATTAATTTTGGTCTTAACAGCAGTTGGAAATATTAATTAATTAATCTCCATGAGTTAATTAGTTAAGGAAAAACAAACTTGAAGTCTA
>APFE030688912.1:162344-174448 GCA_000404065.3 Pinus taeda
AATGCTTGCATGCATGTAACAACTAGTATTTTCAGATAACTGAATATTATAGCTTAAATAACTCATGCATGTCAGTTCTGTCAAAGACCCAGTTGAGATCAGATGTGGGACAATGTACTATCAGATGCTTGGATATTTCTAGTAAGTATTTCTTGCATGGAGAAGGATCTATTATAGGAGATTGGATGACTTATGGCCTACATATTGAGGCCTAGGTGGTCCATGATTTACATCTTCTTATTGAAGATCATCAAAGTACATAGAGAGCAGGATAGCTATTGAGTTGATTCGTTTTGTATGTTCAAGAGGATTTCCACTTGATTAATAATACATGGTTGGAGTTTTATGCTGGTGCTTTCCCTGGGATATATCTTGTGTTATGTGTAATTATTTCTCTTGATCAGTTATGCATGTTTCTACTTGATGTTGCTCATGAATTCGATTATGCTTTCGCTTAATGTTTTGTAGAAGTAGAACAAGTATTATGCTTTAGGACATTGCATATATCGGTTTTTTCTACAGGTGAAATTTCTACACCTCGGTCATGTATCCTTTGTCTCCCATAGATTTCATATTTTGAAACATCTAAAAAAAAGGTTATAACGAAAATGCCATGATGGCTTGTTTGAAGCATATTTTAGGAGCATTCATGAATCCTAACTTTCTCAGAGAATAGCTCTAAAATTATAGAAAAATAAGGTTTGAAATTTCTACCATGGGTACTAAGATATCTCTTCTCTAACTCCTCTGAATTTCCCAATTTTGAAACATCTAAGAAAAAGTTATAGACAAAAGGTCAAGCTAACTTGTTCAAAGTCGGTTTTAGGAGTGTTTGGGAAGCCTAACTTCCTCAAATTATATCTATGAAATTATAGTGCAGCATAGTTTGAAACTTCTACTATAGGTACATGAATATATTTTCCCTATCTCATCCAAGTTTCATGGTCTAACACAAACCAGAAGAAAAGTTATAGTAACAATTCCAAGTTGACTTATTTGAAGCAGATTTGAAGAGCATTAAGGAAACTTAAATTCCTCATATCATATCTTCAAAATTATAAAGAACCAAAGTATGAAATTTTTTCCATGGGCGTAGGAATATATCCCTCTATATCTCCAAGTTTCATTGTCTAAAACATCCTATCATAAAAGTTATAACAAAAATTCCAAGATGACTCATTCACTCTGCAAATCACATTTTTCTCCATCTTTGAGACCTTGAGAGTATTCCCTAGCTTTTGTTGCACACCTCAAATCTCTTCTTACTTGGGTGAGATAAAAATTCATTCATTTATCCTTTATTTATAGTGTTTCTGTGTTCACTTATGGGGTTTACTTGTAAAATTATATGGGTCAACCTGTACTTTCTTGCTGGACTGGCCTAAATGAATCTTTCATATCTCCTCATTCCTATGAATTTAGAAGGAGTATCATATGCCATTGAAAAGGTATTGGAATAATATATATAACCATATATATTATGCTCTCATTTAAGCTAGGTATTTAGAATAAAAACGCAATCAAAGACAGGGTATCCAAAACAAGCATTAAGAAAAAAACTAGATATCCAAATAATGTTCACAACATGTAGAAATTCCTTGAAGATTCAAACTGCAAATTTTAATATGCTAAAACAATTGACTTGAATCTACTATACTCATTAGGGGAAACAATAAACGATCGATGAAATCACGAAGCATATAAGAGAAATAATTCAATAACACACAACACAATGACATTCTGGGAAAAGCCACAACTAAAAACCCTTGTTATCTATGTATTGCATTAGTTATAAAATATGAGAAGATTACAATGCTTTTCTCAACCCCGAGAAACCTCTACACTATCTCTATCTATCTCACCGCTTCCTTGGCAAGCCTTGGATGAATACAATATGCTCTGCCCAACCTTGATCTCAACCTGCACAAGTATTTTCTATCCTCTGCTTGACTGACTACCTTTGGCCAATACTTAGCGAAGTTTCCTAGTCTTCCAAGCTCCTACTTTCTTGCCCTCACAAGATCCATGCACAAACTTGTGCTTCCTATTGCTTGGTCTCACAACTCGTGCTCACCAAAACAATGATTAAACTTGTGCCTTCATTCCTCCTTTTAAAGGCAATTCGAATGGTTAAAATTAGTGAGTTTTCTAATTGAGGAATGGTTTATTTTAGGCCTTATTCTGATTGCATGCACCATATCTTTAATTTAGATGATTTTACAACTAATAGTACATTGTCCCTGAACTCCAATCTCAACTGGATCTTTCTCTGATCTGACATGCATGAGTTAATTATGAGTGAATCTTCAATTTACTAGTTGATCACTGTAGGCAGCACCACACTGCACTTCATGCAACACCCCACTATTCGACAGGTTACAGCCCACTACTATAGGTTACACCCCATTACTATAGGTTACACCCCACTCTGGACCTCCCACTAATTCCTCCATCAGTTGGAACTAGTTTAGCTAACTTTAACTCACTTATATTGAATTAAATAATTACAACTAAAAAAAAACTCAACTAGTGCTCCTAATTGAATGAGACACTTTACATAACTCTAGTTAGACCCTCAACTCAAATTAACTGAGATAACTAAGTCAAATTAAGTTAGTTAACTATTACAAGTTGTCATGAGATGTGGAGTTACAATTTTATTCCCAATTTAATTCAAGGACAAATTAAATTAGGATTTTTTTCTTGATGTTATTTTTCACATATCTTATTGCTATTTTCAACACAACAATCCTTATCTTGGAGATGTATAGTCTCCCCCTATCTTTGACATCAATAACAACAATATTTCCAACAATATCTCCTTTGTCATTCATAGCAACCCTTAGTTGAACAATATTGTAGTACTCCTTAACCTTTAGTTGGGCATCCATCTTCGTCTCCCACTATCTTTGACAACAATGACAACATAAAATTTAACAATATCCCCCTTTTTCATTGATGGAATGCCATAAATTTGAGCATTGTTGCTAAATAATTCCCCCTCTCTATAATTTCTCCCCCTTTAACAACAATGGCAAAGGGCTACTCTCCCTTTCTACAACTACTCCTTTTTTCTGAAACCTCTCTCCTTTTGACATCAATGGTGAATGGATACTCCTCCAAAGCTTACTCTTTGATTTGATATGGATATCAAATTAATTTTCTCCTTTAACTTCATCAAGGACATATACATTACTTGTGGTCCTATTTTCTTTTTCCATTAATAGTCATGAACCTGCTTTATTTATTTTACATCCTTCAAAATAAAATGTGATGTCATATCCGTGATCGCATATTTTACTCTTACAGTATTGTTTTTTAGACCTTCAATATATATGACATTACAAATTTTAGTCTTTCCATGATCAAGACAATTATTCCCTTTCTAGCTATCCTTGCTAATGAATTATCTCCAAAGGTAGCATTGCCTTCATTTTCTTCCTTTGCTTCTTTTGAAAATGCATGATCTCTTTTCATGTGTTTTGAACATCCACTAAATATTTCCAAATTTCAAAACCAAGAGACATTAGACAAGTCCTCATCCTTACCCTCCAGAAGACATAATTTGTTCCATTGAATAATGTAGTTTTTCTTGTGAAAAAGCCTTCATGATTGGCCATGGTCCCTTTGAGATATTCTTTCTAGTGGTTGAACTGCTTCCAAAGGAACCTACTCTAATACCGATTATCGGATTCACATTTATATTGAGTGGTGGGTGGGGAGGTTTGAGGGAAGTGAATCAATATAAGACAATTTCTTACTTATGCAAATATTCATGAATCATAATCACACAATCTCACATGTGGAACAAAAAATATAAATGAAAACTTCCTTCTAACATATATTTGTAAGAGCCAAGATCGCGCACATGCTTTGGAGCCTTCGCGCCTTGCCCTCCTTCGGCCCTGCGGCTCTCAGCTAGCGCCCGCATAGCAGCCCTGCTACTGGGCTTTTGGAGCTCCCACGCCCTGTTCTCCTTTGGTTCGGCGTTTCTCTAAAGACTCCCTCCTAGCAGCCCCTACTGTTGGGCTTCTGTTCTTGCTCCTGGCTACCTCAAGGCTATTGAAAGAAGATTTTCCCAAAACAACAAGAGAAATAGTAGCGCGCGCACCTCCCGCCGACGCCTGCAACCTACATGGTATCGACCCTCGTCTGCTCAGATGGCCCCTCCAGAGACTCCATCGGAGGAGGCAACGCAACAACAAGCTTTTTTGGCATTGATAAATTCCTTACCTCCTCCGCATGCTCGCCCTTCAATTTCCAAGTTTGTTAAAAAAATCGAGGGGTTACCGGAAGTCTCTCTCCCTCCTACTTTGCCTAGAATGGCTACTCTTGCTCTTGTGGAACAAGGACTTATAGGGAAATTTACAGGTCTCTGGCCCTCACCAAAAATTGTTCAGAGGTGGGTGGAAAGGAATTGGATAGACAAAATACAAGGGAAAATTTCTATCAGATTTTGTGGGAAGGGTTACTTCATCTTCCATTTTGAGACAAAGGAAGACAAGGATTTGATTTTCCGCAACAGACCTTACTTCATGGATTCCAGAGGTTTGTACTTAAACAAATGGACACCGGACTTCGACCCGGAGCTGGATATCCCTAATGCGGTCCCAGTTTGGGTTCGTCTCCCTCACCTCCCATTACATTTCCGGGGAGATGAATCAGTTCGTGCCATTGGAAATGTGGTTGGGAAATACGTTGATCGGAGTGAGCCAAGAGATAATATGTAGGCTTGTGCCCGTATTTGCGTTGAATTTGATCTGGGTAAAGGTCTTCTAGAGGCCATTAAGCTTAAAGTTGACGACTGGTCGCACATTCAACAACTCGACTATGAGCAGATCCCATTCAAGTGTAAGGTATGTCACGAGTATGGTCATTTTGCTAATCGTTGCACTAAGCTCTCTATTGTTGATAATAATCTGCAATAAGAACAATGGGAAATGGTCAAAAAGAAAAAAACAGCCCCTAGCCACAAGCTACCCAATGAAGCTGGACCTTCCACTCATCACCCTCCCATCTCACACAATCCTTACCCCCTGCCCTCTTCCCCTCTTCCCTCTTCCCCTCAACCACCTGAATCTTCTTCCCACCAGCCGAATCCTCTTCCTTCTTCTCCCTCCTCCAATCCCTTTCATGTTATTTCCCTTCCTGAAGATTCCCCTGCCTCCTTGATTCAATCTGAGCCTCCCTCTTCTCCCCATATCTTGGTCATTCCCTCCTCCCTCCCATCAGATCCTCCCCCTCCTAGAATCGCTCGAAGCAATTCCAAGGAACATGGGTCCTCTCTAGATGGTCAAAAGAAGCCAGGAAGAAAGTCTTCCAAACAACACAGGGATGAGAACGCGCAAAAAGACATAGCTCTAGGACTCCAGAATCCTATAGAGTCATACATACAAGGATCAATAGATAAAGAAACAAAAAACAAAGATAAGGGAGGGAGAGAAACTGCTCGAACCACACTTTTGAAATGATTAAAATTCTTTCATGGAACAGCAAGGGACTAGGGCACCCCTCCAAAACCAATGCCTTAAAGGATCTTATAAATCAAGAGCAACCATCCATTATCTTATTGCAGGAAACAAAATAGAGAAAGACAGAAATTAAGAAGATCATTGACCATTATAAGCGTTATAAAGGATGTATATGTGAATCCAAAGGGGCCTCAGGCGGGATTACTACTATTTGGAGCCAGGAAGAGTGGAACAGCGAAGCTGAAGTAATAGAACAACATTGGGTAAAGACAGTGTTGAGGAACAATATGAGCAAACAGCATATTGTAATTTATAATATCTATGCCCCTAATCATTACAAGGACAAAGAAGTTTGCTGGGATACCCTCAGCAAGAACATAATAGAAGAAGACAACAACAATATCATCTTAGGGGGCGACTTAAATTTAATATTACATGCCAATGAAAAACGTGGGGGCACTTTTACTCCAGACCCATTTAGAAATCAGCTGGAAACCATAATGCAACATGGTCATATGGTCGACATCATTCCAAAAAACCGAAAATACACCTGGAGTAATCGCAGATTGGGTAGCAACAATATTATGGAGAGACTGGATCAGTTTCTGGTTACTATCTCCTTTCTTTCGACATTTTCAACTGTCAACGCCACCATTCTACCCTTTGTTGTCTCAAATCACTATCCCATTACTTTAGCTATTAATTCACATTGCCCTCTTGGGCCTCTTCCCTTCAAATACAATCATATTTGGAGCAACTATCAAGAAGCCAAAAGTTTGATTCAGCAAACCTGGTGTCAGCATATTGAAGGATCTCCAGGTTTTATATGGGAAAACAAATTAAAAATGTGAAAAAAGCGCAGTATAAGGAACTAGAGGAAAAAAAATGAGAGGTGAAAGCCAAAATTGAAGATCTCCATTGTACAATAGAAAATCAAGGATATCATCAGGTTGAAAAGATTCAAGAAGAAAATCTTTATAATCAGTTATGCAGTATCAAAAGAGAGGAGAAAGAAAATTGGCGTATAAAATCTAGGCAGACTTGGCTGAAAAGCGGAGATAAGAATACCTCTTTCTTTCATAAACAAGCCACTGTTCAGCAAATTAAAGACAACATAACAACCATCATAGACAATGCAGGGACCCAACACGCTGATCAAACAACCATCAAAAGTGTTGCCTCGGACCATTTCAAGGAGCTCCTAACTGAAACAGGGGAGGAAGAACTCTACGCTGACCTCCTATAGCATTTACCAACAAAGACCACAGCAAACTTAAGTAAAGGGAGCAGCGGACTGTTTCTAAATATGTTTTTGTAGAGAATATTGGGAATTGATTAAAAATGATCTCATAAAATACTTCAAATGGATTCAGAGAAAAGGCAAAATAGGAGGCTACACAAATTCAACACACCTGGCCCTCATTCCAAAGGAGAACCACCCTTCTAACTTCTCCCACTTCAAACCAATATCATTATGCAACTCCTCCTATGAAATCTTCACAAAAATCCTTACTTCCTGTCTCAAACCTCTCCTGCCGATGTTAATTTCGGAAAACCAAGGAGGCTTTATGGCTAACAGGAAAATCTTTGACTTCATACTCTTGGTTCAGGAAGCCATTCATTCAAGCCATTCTAGGAATGAAAAGGGCTTCATTTTGAAATTGGACTTGGCAAATGCCTTCGACAGGGTAAGGCATTCATTTCTTTTTGTTGTAGTTCAGAAAATGGGCTTCTCTTCCTCCTTACTTGATATCATAAGAGCCTGTATCTTTGGGCCATGGATTGCTCCTCTTATCAATCGTAGACCTGGACCTTCCTTTCAATCCTCAAGAGGATTAAGACAAGGCTGCCCCTTATCCCCTTACGTTTTCCTCTTAATGGCAGAGTCCTTCAGCTGTGCACTTGACCATATGAGGCAGGCAGGTCTCATCACTGGTATTAAATTTGAAGATGGAGTGAAAAACATCAATCATTCCCAATTTTTTGATGACACTCTGCTGCTAGGAGGGGCGACTACAATCATAGCTCGAAGATTCAAATCCTTGCTAGATCAATTCATGAGAGATTCAGGAGGCCATATTAACCATCTCAAAATTTGTATTTACGGATGGAATGCTTCAACTCAAACAATTCAAAGCATCGCCACCATATTTGGTGTCCCTTGCAAGTTAAATTGGGAATATTTCAGCTACCTGGGAATGCCGGTGAGTATAGGGAATGCAAGGGCAAATGTTTGGGAATTAACCTTAGACAAAATGAAAAGAAAAGTCCAGAAGTGGGGAACTTCATGGCTCAATCCAGCTGGATGGCTGGTGCTTCTCAAATCGGGCCTTTCCTCTCTTCCCCTTTACCAATTTTCCTTGGCCCAAGCTCCAGCTTCCTTTCTCCGCAAAATGGACAGAGTCCTCAGATCCTTCCTCTAGCAGGGAGGGAAAATTGAGAGGAAAAAATTCAACTTGGTTGGATGGAATCAAGTCATCCAAAACCAGGAGAAAGGAGGCCTTGGCATCAGATCCCCAACTCTCATGAATATAGCCTTCAGCGGAAAGTTGATATGGAGACTTATTGAAAACCAAACAGCCTGGTGGAAAAAATTCCTGGAGGAAAAATACCTCAGCCAACCAAGGCAGCATCTGCTTGCATATGAGATTCCCAACAGAAACTGCATAAAGATTTGGAAGCTATGTAAAAAAGCCATCACATTCATGGCACAAAACGTTTCCAAGGTGCCTAAAGGAGGTAAGCAAGTCAACATTGGCACTGATAAAATCATGGGAAATCCACCAATCAACAGTCTCCCAGGTATGGACTCAATAATACTCTTCCTCCAAAGTAAAGGGATAAGCAATTTAGATCAAATTTCTCAATGGGATGCAATAACCCATGCTTGGATGCAATGGAATTTTCCTCCCATCCCTCAATGCCTCAAAGGCAACTTTGACAACTTCTGTAAAAATCTACACAGCATTGCTCCCACCTTCAAAAAAGACAAGGATGAATTCATATGGGGACCCACAGGCACCAGCTACACAATACAAGTAGGGTATGATTATTTGAATAGCAAGGAACACCCAACGCCAACATGGACACACTGGAAAACTGCATGGAAAGTAGAAGCAATTCCTAAGGTAAAATTCTTCATGTGGACTCTTTTGAAAGAAAAAACTCTCACTGCAGAGAACCTTAAAAGAAGAGGCATTGTTGGACCTTCGAGATGTCCTAATTGCCAAGAAGCAGAGGAGTCTATATAACATCTTTTTATCTCATTCCCTTTCGCAGTCTCTTGTTGGAGCAGCATCAATCCTTCCACGCCTCCCATCTGGAATTCTCAGCAATCCATTAGAGAAGCTCTAAACAATTGGAAAAGAAATTATACTCGGCAATCCATGAAACATAACCCTACTAAGAGAGTGTGGGATTCCCTCCCTTTTGCTCTTTTATGGAGGATCTAAATCGCTCGGAACAACATGATATTTAGAGATAAAGGGACTTCAATCAGGCATCTCTGTATCAAGGCAAAAAGTTTGGCAATCGAAACTATTGCTTCTAAGCTCACAAAAAAAATTGACATAACTAGTCTTTGGGCTAAGGAAAAAGATTGCATAAGAAATCTAATAGACAAGATTAGTATCCCCTCAGCAGTGAAATCATGCAGCAATCTGGGCAAAGCTAACAGTCACATATGGAAAATTCGATTAAAGCAGAACGACTTCAACAATTGGCTTCACGCAAGCAACACCCACTCCTTGTTCTTTGATGGTGCCTCTAAATCAAATCCGGGAACGGCGGGAGCAGGGGGCATTATCTACTATCCCTTTGGTGATCCCTTAGTCTCCTTTGAATGGGGATTAGGGATCCTCTCAAACAACAGAGCTGAGGCTTTGGCCCTCTATCAAGGCATTCTTCTGCTACAGGCCCAGGGAATTGAAAAAGCTCTCATCTTCGGCGATTCTGCTATCATTATTAATTTAATGAATAGAAAGCTAAAAGCTTCCAATATTCTCTTGCAGCAAATCATCAACAGATGTAAAGTCTTGATTAACCATGACCAGGAATTCCAATTCTATCAAATTCTTTGATCCATCAACCGAGAAGCTGAAAAACAGGCCAGCCAAGCTTGCTCTCGAGCCAAAGGAAGTTTTCTCTGCAACAATGAAGACTTATATCAATTCCTCCCTTGAATTTCATGATTGTTTCAAATAGCTTATGTCAAATGTCCTGCGTTTCTGCCAAAGTGTACCCCAACCAAATCTACTGTAATCCTGAGGCCCTCTGTCGCAAACCGCCAAAAATTCCCTCTATCCCATTGCAGATTTCACTGTACCTCTAGATCCATGCTACCACTATGGAATTCGTGAACGCCCTAGCCCCTTTCACGTGATCCGGCACGTTTTTGGCCTTTTCCCACCTACTTTTTATCCCTGGAAGCTTCCCTTTCTTCCGCAAGTCCCCCTCTTCATGCTCGTTTACCCCTCTGCTCTCGCTCCCTTGGTTAGCAGTTGGCTTATGATATCCATTTTTGTTTTCGCTCCATTACACAGGCTCCTTCCCGTCCAATCCTCCTTTTTTGCGCTGACAAGGATCACGAGCTTGCCTCATCGCATTCCTTTTTTGCTCATCCATGCTTCCTCTCGCTCAGCATTAGTCTCTGTCTTAAAGTCTGGGATTTCCCTTAGCTCTGTCTTCGAGTTTCTAAGACCCCCACCAACTCTCTCCCCTACTACTCTGATCCTCATTTTGGTTTCCATTGTCACTGCTACAGCTTGTGGGAGCCTTCTTTCAGTATCTCTACAGGTCAGATTTGAATTTTTTTGGATGGACCATGGATCGCAGAAGCTGACATCCACCTGGAGGACTCCATCGCTCGACAGATTAGTCACATAAGTGTAGATTAGATGTTTTGTAAAGTCAGTTTGCTTTTGTTTCATTTTGTCTGAATTTACACTTGTGTTAGAGCCCTTCAAGTAAATTATGAAAACATTTTAGCATAATCCTTCAATGTAATACAGATGCAAGCTCATTTTATGAGTTCTTCTCTTGTAACGCTGGAGCTTAGTCTCCCTTCCTTTTTTTGAATACATACAACAACCGATCTCGTGAAAAAAACAAAAAAACAAAAAAACAAAAAAAAACCATCTATTTGTAAGAGCCAACCAACTAATACAAACTTTGTAGGCACCAACCCACTGATACACACTGTCGGATAGGTAAATCCCCTCTACGGATAGAGGTGATCCCTACTAGCCCAACAGGGGTCTAGCAACAATCGAACAATGCTACACCGCAGGTTCCTAGTTGTAATTAACAAGTGGGTGAGAGTAACCTACTTGGATTCCAACGCTTGTTTGTCGAAGAGATAATCCTCTCGCTCCTTCGCTCCAGCCGATCACAATTCTCCGCTATCCTCACGGATGAACACCTGCACAAGCAAAAGGGAGCAAACAAGAACGTAAAATCGACTAACAACAACTATGTATCGGTCAGGAAAGATACAATTTGCATTAATCATTCATTGAACAAATGTAAATGGAACCATAAGAGTAGTCATCTATCTTTATTAGCAAAAAGTAGAGTAAGGTACAACCGAGGTCCTGACGCTGAGTCCTTCCCTAGAGGGTCCAGCCAGCATGTCTCCCAAGCATTCACCTTTGGAGCAAATCTCCCAAGTTAAAGAGGTCTCTCTCTCACATACAAGGCAACAAGCTCATGACCTTCCTCAAGCTCAAAGCAATCCTCACACAACACACTAAATGCCTACAAAGA
The DNA here is from genome assembly GCA_000404065.3 of Pinus taeda. Classification (NCBI taxonomy): domain Eukaryota; kingdom Viridiplantae; phylum Streptophyta; class Pinopsida; order Pinales; family Pinaceae; genus Pinus; species Pinus taeda. The sequence goes on from APFE030688912.1 coordinate 173,579, forward strand.
GCAGCACTAAAATGCACTAAGAATTCTTTCAATAAAGTCTATCTGTTCCAAACTATCTAACTAGCTGCTCATGGCAATGGTGGAGGTTTATAAAGGAGAAGGAGTCTCCATGAATAGGTAAAGGATGAGCTTTCCCCCAAGATAAGTGGATGGTCAGTCGAACAGACATGCCAGAGAAAGGATGGCGACCTCAACAATGCCAACAACCAAGTCTGGAGGGATCTGGAAGGTTGGTTGTTAGAACAAATTTGCCCAAACAGGATCAGCGCGGGTGAGACACTGAGCTGGCGCGCTGACATCGCAAATTATGTAGAGGAGGTCTGGTCAGCGTGCAAAGGACAAACGGAGGGTGCGTTGTTCGTAAAATGGGACCAGCGCGGAAAAGACGTGTGCTTCCGCGCTGGCAGCGCAGCAGATACATTGGCCTCCGCCCGTCAGCGCGTTATTTGATTAACAGTCGCGATGATTCATTTGACTTAGGCAAAGAGGGTTTTTTATCCATTTTGAGGAGCATGAGTATAGGTGAATGTGGTTTCACAACACAGTGGGGAGACTGGCATGAAGGCAGTGACATTTTACTGTGTAACAGATGCCCCCTAAAGCATGAAGCCCGAGAGAGTGGGAGGGGTGAAATTCTTTACGAGACTGCTGGACTGGAACACCACTGGAGAGAACCTGCAGGCGGATACAACTGATACTGCAATTACATGTAGTCTAGGCATGGGCGCAGCCATCCAAAAGACATATGGAAAGAGGGTATGTGGCGTGGACGCAGCCACCCAGCTGAGAAGACCATAATGATAAGAGGTATGGTCGCAGCCATCCTTAAGAAGACTCAGGTATGGTCGCAGCCATCCATCAATGAGTCAT